>JANVCC010000060.1:6067540-6196183 GCA_025345505.1 Todiramphus chloris collaris
CTATCTATCTATCTATCTATCTATCTATCTATCTATCTATCTATCTATCTGCTTTACTTTTCCCTTGGCTTATGTAGCCTCCTGTGTGTAACCACAGCAGTCTGCTATGCCTCCAACTCCCTTTAGGGCTAAACCAGTGAATAATGACTGCTTAATGGAAGGATTTCTGACAAGTTCTATCTGTCTCCTGTAGCTCTCTGCAAATGCCTATCATCCCATCATAACTAATCTGACTGAGGAGAGAGGGAACTTCCACTCCCCCAACACTATGCTGGGCTACCTGGAGAACGTCTCCTTCAGCTTGCCCAACAAATCCTTGTCAGAGAACACTGCTCTAAGCCTGACAGAGGTAAGTGTCTTTCACATCTCTGTGTGGAGCCAGATGACCCTGAAATTTCCGCAAAAGCTGGAATATCAAATGCAGCTTTGAAAGCTTTTGCTGATTGCAGAAAACACTGATGGAAAAAAAGCAGTAGCTGTTTCAGGGAGTAGCAGAAGGTAAGCTTCAACCAGAGAAAATAGTTCAAAGGTATCGCTAGTTCTTCGGGATATTATTTAATGGGTGAAATATAAATACCTGCAACCATGAGCACACATCAGAAATAATTACTTATTTGAGCAGGAAACGGAGGAGGAGAAAATAATGTGTTATGTTTCAGCTGCAAGCGTATCTAATGAAGACTATAATTCTGGGGAAAAAAAAATAAATCAGCAATTCTCTGTGTGGCTGAGCTGATCCAAAGTGCAGCAGTGTGACAGTTGTCTGTCAGGTGCAGGACGTAAAGACACTGCAATCAGAATAGTGACAACAGCAAAATGGGGGCATTCCTGAGCTAATGGCAAGCTAACTTGGATGCAGGGGACACTCTAACCGTGGCTGTATCGCTCTGGCCCTTGGTAGCTGCCCAAGCATAAACTTGTAACTTATTTTTGGGATTCACACCTTCACTAGAGGGTTAAAAAGTTACCGGTTACTGTTCTCAGCCCAAGCATCTGTCTTTTTAGCATTTATTGCTCCTGTAGTGAGCAGAGGGCAAGTTGTGCCTCTCCTATGGCTTCTCTTTTGCAGAGTCATGCGTGGTTTTTGCTGGGCTCTGCGATGGCAGAGGCACACATTCTGCTCTGCCAGCTCTGTGTTGGAGGAGGAAATCTGTGGGAGAGAGACTGTTTGTGATGACGGTGTCCTTAGCTTTTCTGAGCTAAACTCTTTGTCTTGCACCACGTTCCAATCACAGCCAGGACTCCTGTGTAGACATATCACAAATATCAACTGGTTCATGGAAATACCAGGTCCAAAATGTAACTGAAGAATTTATTTTTGTTTAATGCACAAAGTAAGAAGAAGGGGCTGGGGGCGTGGAAGGTGTTTTCTGCAGTCTGAGCTGAGGACAAGGGTTCATGTTCTGGTAACATAAAGTTAGCCTTCTGTAAAACGATGGGAATCTAATTCCCTGATTTCAGCAGGACAGAAAGCTATTATTACAGTAATCAGCTCTGGCCTCACTAGTGATTCTTCCTTTAAGCCTGTTGGTAATACCAGGGTGACAAGGATTATTTACTCAGACAAACAATACAAATAAATGCTTCTGAAAACTACATGGACAGCAATTGGTAGTTTGTGTTAAAAGCTTAGCATTTGCAAACTGTAAAGCTTGGATTTCGTGGATCACAGTTTAATATGTAGGAAAAAAAACCCTCTAAAAAGCTCTAATACATTGTTTCCTTTGTTTTGATGAAAATTTTGTGTGGGCTGTAAATCGAAAATGGAACATCATCTTGTCAGATATTATACCTGTATCCCACATCATTTCAGCTGCTGTTGGGCTGCTCATTCCTGCTATCTGATGCAGCTGCTTTGTGTGCCATGAAAAGTGATTTGCAGACAGAAATGTGGGACATGACTATCTTCAGCAAAGCTATTTTGGGAAGTAAACACAAGAGAGTCCTGATCATACATACAGCCCCTGTCATTTGTCTGATTGATGGTTAGGCTTTGTATTGTCTCCAGCTAATTCCCTGAAAGACAGGCACTGAGCATGCATGCGACTTGCTGTAAAGTTATCTCTGTCCTGATTGTCACATGCCTAGCAGAACAAGAAAACTGGGTTTCAGTGATACATAATAAGATTTCTGATTACTGACAAACATTTATAATGCATTGCTTCTGACAAATTTGACTTGCTTTTTTCTGTTATAATGCTGCTCTGCTCAGCAGCTACAGCACTGCTGCTTTCCCTCCTTCCCTGTGGTTAATGCATCCTTTCTGGAGTAATTCTGGAGGGGTGCTGTGACCAGAAAAGAGATACTCACTGAATGCTCTGGTCTGTTTGGGGTTGGCCTTGGGTTTAGGATAACTTCTTTGCATGCCACGTAGAATTCCACACTGAGTGTTGGAGAAGGACTGCAAGATTTGTGCTGCCCAAATGTAAGCTCATATAGCAAAGCTCTGGCACTCCCCTATGCATTATGGCTTGTGAAATTATGCTCAGAAAAGACTTGGAGCTTTCTTCTACATTTCTTAGTGGAACTTTCCTATTTTCAGTTGATGCTTTTAAGATATTTTAACAGAGAAGCTTCAACATGATATGTGGGTTGGGTTTGTTTCTTTGTTTTTTCTACTAGTTTTCTGTGCTTCCTCTTCTTCTACTATTTTGTCTTCATCAGCAAGACTCCTTGCAACAGGGACTGTATCATGGTGAGCACTTGAACAGAGCCCACCAAGACAGATCTTGACCTCAAAACCAACTTTTAAGTGCAAAATTTAAGCAGATAAGTTTCTGGGTCCCATCACTTGTACAATTTATTATCTAGTGCTGTTTCAATATCTAGTCATCTAAGGCTAAAAGTAGTAGTAATGTCATATGAATTTAAATAAAATGAGAGAATAAGTTCACCTTAGTCTTAGTTCCAGTGTTGTCACCTCAGTTGTGGTGTAGTGATAGCACTTCAGGAGTTTCACATTCGTGTTACATTTAATAAATAAACTATTACTTAAAACTGTTACCCTATGGAATATGATGAGAGTGCTGGCAGGTAGGGATCAATCTGTGACTTGAATGAAAATGGGCTCATCGTCTTAAAGTAATCCTAAAACAATCCTAGCAAGTATCTGCCTTGGATACTTACCAGGAGATGTAGCTGACTAATAAATAATAAAATAATTTAGCTTTTTTTTTTTTTAATCTTCTAGGCATTTTTAAAAACCATTGAAGACTTTCTGTTATTGCCCAACTGGCTTGATGTACCAGAGGTAAGACAAATGGGCTTAGACTGGTAGGTTACTTCAGTTGCATTACTTGATATGGATGTTGTTGCCTCTGTTATTCTTTATTGCCATAACGACACTGGTTGCCTCTTACTCTTCTTGTTAGGACTTTTTGGCAGTATTTATCTTCTCATATGTCACTTTCATATTTACAGTAAAAACAATTACATCATTTTCTTTTATAATGTGTTTTTGAAAGTTAAAATAAGGGAATTTTGCTGCTGTTTACACGTTTCAGGATGAAGGAAACAAAATTGTATTACTTGGCATTGAGCTTTGATGTTGAAAAGTTTTTGTTTTGTAGATTGATGTCCTTCAATGCATGTGAAATGTGCCGTAGAGCTTACCTGTTTAGTGAACTGAAGCTTTGAGAGAGATTGAACCTTTTATAGGGAAAAGTAACTTGTATGAATGTTCTTTTTCTTCTAGTCTGCCGTGTAGAGTGCAGAGAAATACGTGCAGGAGGAACCCAGGAATTTCTGAAGATTTTTGTCAGAACCTTAATGAAGCACAGATTTTAGCCAGAGAGCTTTTAAACTGTGAGGAGATGTTATGGTTTAGGGTCAGGGCAGCCCCTTAGACCTAGGCAGAATGAAGGTCTCACTGAAATGTAAAATGCTTTTAGGACCAAACAATGTCTAATTGATTTAAATTCTTAGCCTGATACCCTTGATCATCTCAGAGGTGTTTCAGGTAAAACAGATTTCTTTTTCACTGAAACGTGCATTCACTCTGAGACTTTATAGATCGAGTTTTAGCCTGGAGGGTTGTTTTCCAGGAGACACGTGAATACTTTGAAAGTAGCTTTACACTGGGAACCATTTCAATAAAGAGGAAGGAAAGGCTGAACTGTAGCGTCTCAGCTCATGTTCTGATAAAGGCCTGGTACGAGACTTCGTTATGTCAAAATAATCAGCTCACTTCTTGGCCTCATTCTGCTGAATCCTGAGTAAAAGTGATTGTCAGATTCTGGTGAGAGCAGCGTCGTTTGGGGATGTTCTATTAAACATAGTATTTTATAAGGTCAGGCTCTTGATGGCATCAATTTTTGTTCCCTTTTATCCACTATACGTGGAGAAGGTCATGTTGAAAGTCACATTTGACTTTGGATGGTTGAATGACGAGTCATGGGAATTTAACATGACACCTTTGCATTTTGTACTATGAACTGCCCTTTCTTTTGTTGTCGAGCCTTCTCTTTCTTCTTCCAACAGACTGCTCACATATTTGGAAGTTTAATTCAAACTATCGACAGTGTGATGGCTCATATGGCGCACAATCTGGATGAAACATTGTCACCCTTAACTGTTGATGGCATGTCATCTGTGGCAGGTAAGGTTTAGTGGAAATGTTCTCTGAACTGTCTGGATGTTTTAAACCTTTCTGTGCTTCCAGCCTTTCCTTTGCCAACAGGAAGGAGGAACTCAAAACAGATAATCCCCTCTCTTAAATAGAAACCAGTGTTTCAGTTCTAGAAAGAGGGCTGTGAAGTTAGTCCAGAGGTAATGAACTCTGACTGCACTTGAACTTCATTGAGGTTATTTGGGGAAGAGTTTAGAATATGAATTCCATTACACTAATCTAGTAATACTCCACTAATAGATAAAGGGCCTAGAGCCCTTATGCAGCACATTGAAGTTGTCTGGATGCTGCAGAACCTTAATATTGCGAGAGATTGCAAATAATAAAATAGTTTTGACCTTTTAGAATTTTATTTTACTGCTTTTAATATCACAGCACCCTAATTTCATCTGTGTCTTTTGAGATTACAGGTGACAAAGGTAATTTATCTGTTCTGGCATTCTGCTCTGACTTGTTGAGACCTGTATGAGGGGGCAAATAACCTGAGCAGTCCCCTGTACCATTAATCACTGCACATACACTCCTGGACACTATTAATCTCAAATGGAGCAGTGGGGGTCTGAAATAATGCTTTCAAATGTCAGTGAAAGTGTCTGTTATCAATCTGGTTTGTTTGCCCTGGTAAGCTCAGTATTTGAGCATGGGTGAAGTGCTCCATGGTATACTAGGAGTGCATGTACCACCTTCTGTGTCATAAAGAGGTCAAGTATAAAAGGCAAATTGGAGAATTTACTGTATTTTCTGCAAACATCTGGTGTTTTTAATTCAAGACTTGCAATAGCTATTAAGGAAGTCTAGTTAAATAGTCAACTAGGTTGTAGAGGTAATTGATTTTATCACATTTTTGTTTGGGTTATCACACAGATTACACCTTGGTCAAAATGCATCCTCAGTCTCTGAATTTGTCCCACTATCGATTTCCCTCTCAAGGACAGAGTTATGTTTCCATTCCCAGTGAAGCTTTTCATGAAAAAGGTAAGAAAAAATTAAAGGGAGGAACACAGGCATGGAAAGATGTTATCCAAAACAGATTTTACTTGAAAACAGGTTTTGGTTTGCTTTATTTTTCCAAGTAATTGATCTGATCACTGTTGACCATATTGTCTCTAAAGAAGCGGTAGTTGTCCTGTCATACTAATGAATGATTAATGTAGTAGAATTTTCATATTACTTGAATTAATCTTGAATAATACAGCTGGGCCACAGAGTCTGAAGCCATTTATTTTTAACATATTTTTACATCAGAGAAACCATAATTTCATAAATTATTTTTAATCTTCTGAACCGGTTATTTTTAAGAAATTCCAAGATGTCAGATCAATTATTACTTATCCCCTCATGCAAAATCACTCTTAAAGTGTTGTATGAAATTAAACTGTAAAATGACAGGTTTAAGCAACAGCAGCTAGAGAAATGTAATGAAGATGTAAACTCCAGTCAAGGCAAAAAGGAAGAACTCAGAAATCCATACCTAGGCTAAAATGTTTATTATCTCAGAAGCTAACTATGGCAAAGATCTGAAGCTTTAGTCAAGACTCTAAATTAGACAAGTTTCAAGTTAATCACCTCTGTTTTAATCTGAGATTGAATGAATCTACTTACAAAAACATCTACCTGCATCCTCAAATCTTTGAAAAATCTCACCTGTGTGTCTTAAATTCAAACCTGCAGAATTTACACACCCAGAGACCTTTCTGCAGTCACCTCTGTTGGAGGGAGGTTGGTCCTTATTCATAAAGTGCAGTTAGCTGCAGATAACCTGCAGTGAGGAATACTCTAATAATTAGTGAACTGTCTACCTGATTTGTGATGACAGCTTTGTTTCTTTGCACTTGGCATGGGGCTCTGGCTGGAGAATTCACTGCAAGTGCTCCGAGACTTGAATAACTATAATTGCAAACCAACTCGTAATGCCAAAAAAAGCATGTGAGAGGACTTCTTTTCCCTTTCCCACTTATAAAGTCTCCCACCACGTGGATTCTTTTTTTCTTCAGAACATTATCATGCTTGGTATCCTGAAATGATCCAGCCTATTAAAAGTTTAACTCTTTTTCCAGATAGAGCTTGCTTCTGAGTAACTTCAGCCTTCAGGCCACACTTGCACATCATCCAAATGCACTAACCTAAAAATTTATTATTCCACCTTAAACAGTTGATACTAGAAGTACTTGGAACCAAGCAAAAGGGACAGTAAAAGACATCTGTGTGGCTAACACTTAGCAATTATGCATCTGTCTCTTCACTCATATGATGGAGAACCCAGAAATACTTGGAATGCAGGCAGCAAAGACACAACCAAAGTGGAAATAGTTTGCCTGTGCTTGAGTTTCATACACTGACAGTTAATGTAGGTAGTGGTGAAGTAGCCTTGGGATTACTGTAGCAACCATTGAGATGTTGACTCTGGTATGTCATGTGGCCCTTTCTAATGCTGTGGTACAGATTTATAATTGACAATTGATTCACAGCTTAGTTTGGAAATAGAGTTCTGCAGGGCAGGCATCCTTCTGTTTTACTTTTGATCTGTGTCCTCAGCTGTACTGCAAGATGTTCATACTTTTTAACTTGTAAGAACAATCAGAAATCTGCTACAGCAAAGATATGAAAGCCTATAGAAGTCAAGGCTTTTAATTAGCATGGAGTTTCAGGTTTAGGAGTGTAGCATCTTTTGCTTGCAACTCTTGCTCTGAGGAGTAACCCCTCTTCCCTTTTCACAGCTTGGATTACCATTGTCGGCCTGCTTTACCACAATATGCATTATTTCTTTCATAATATCAACCCTATGGATACCAAGTAAGTATCTCAGACCTCTCATGCTGCAACACTTGTTTTATTACCTTAGTGATATGCTCTTATAACAGTCATGTCACTATCAACTGTAAATAAATTATAAGCCATAATCCTGATTCTGCAATATCCAGGACATGTAGTCATTAACCAGAGAGAGATTAAAGCTTACATTAGATGTTTTCTTCTATGTTGTAGTAACTTAGATTCCCATAGCGACGTGTCTGTCTTTGTCTTCTCCTTCGAGTCATCAGGTCGGGTATTAGAATTTCATAGTTTTAATCTGTCTCATAAAGGGAAATTACATCTTTTCTCCTGACGCATATAAAGATAAAGCTTGCACTTAAATGGAACAAGAAACCATAACATCCCTCTTTAGATAAAATCTGAATTCTAATCCTAGAAACCTGTAAGGTAAGTTTATAACAGGAGACCAGGCAACGCTTTAAAGACCTTTTGTTTTATATGCTGCATCAATGAAATCAATGGCAGATAAGATAAAGTAAATGCAAAGCTGTATACCTCTTGGCAATACAGTTCCCCTGGGCATTTTGCAAGGCCATTCATGTAAATCATTACACTTTCCTTTTAAGCTGGTATGGCTTTATTTAGTCTTTACTGGGGTATGTAGATTAGTTTACACTTTGTCTTTTCCAGTCTGTGACTCTTTGCTGTGTGGTTTATGACAGCAGAAGGCATGATGTAGCATCTCAGGTGTCATGAATGTCAGGGATTGCCTTCCTTTCTTTACATATCATTACACAGGAGGTCATGATCGTGGGAACTCATTTGTGAACCTCAGGGTAAAGGATCCTGACTTATGACCAGGTTGATCACACAGCAATTGCTAAGTAGCACTTTTAAATCAAGTAGCAAGCTGTACTGTTGCTTACCCTGCTCTCTCAAAAAAAAGGGCACTTAGCAGGTGACTGTAAAGGAACCATGTCATTAACATGCAATATTTCTTACTGACCTGAAGAAATAGAGGCCATAATTTATGACAGCCTATATATTTCAAACAAGAGGATCACTGCCATTTGTTAAGATATAATCTCAGCTTCTCAGAGAGAAAGAATTAATACAGTCTCGATTTAGATGAAAGTTTAACACACACACAGTAAGATTAAGGGTGCTGCATTCTAATGGATTGTTATAGAGTTTACAGCTTCTAGGTCTTTGATATAGGGCAAAATAAAAAGTGTCCTATTCATGTACATTATCTGAATTTTGTGCAATAGCACAACCTGGACGGATGGTCTTGTTCCACAGAGTTGTGTATATTTTCTAGCACTTCTTTTCAAGAAGGAAGGGATCTCACCCTGCTCCATTGTTAGAGACACCCGAAGATACCGGAGAAGAAACATCTCCTAGATTTCTGTAATTAATCCAAACTACTTGAACTGGTTGCAGTGTGTAATGCACTAGAGAATCACACTCTCTATGATTCTAAAGCAATATCCAAAACCTTTGTAATCCAGGCATTGCTAGCTTAGAGATTTGCCTCTATGGAACCAAATCCCAGGTATTCAAAAAATGTTTTAATGGTTTTCTTTCTTGTGCTGTAGTTGTTATAACTATTTTTTTCTTACATTTCAGTAGAATAAATATGTTTTCCCAGAGTAGTTTGTTTTAAAGACTTATTTATGTTCCTTCTAACACTGAACTACTTGAGCACCTGTAACTTGAAGCCTGTCTGTTTTTTCATAAGGGTATATTTTTTTTTCTTTTGTGGTGGAAAGCTAAACCCAAACCTCTTGGAGTTTTTGTGTTGTACAGATGACTTCTATTTTCAGACTACATAAATAGCAGTTTCTAAGGAAAGTCAGTTTTGGATCTTAAAATAAAAGCAAAAAAACCCAACAAAACAACAAAACCAAAAAAGGTTTTGAGACCAGTTGTGCTCCTGCTGATATTCAGTTTGTGTAAATCTGCACTAATCCCTTGGAAGTTAATTGGATGACAGACTCAGTGCCATCTAATGTCCAGGGTCACGGTGAAGAAAGGCTTGTGTATGCGAGTATGAAACACAGCAATGCTGTTTCCTGCTTTGGCTGAAGTTTTTTCACTCTTCAAAATTCATCTAGCTCTTTAAACAACAGATAATGAGTGTGGAGAAAATGTGTTCATCCTCAGAGTCTGTGTAGGAGAAATCTCAGAATGTTGGATAGTGGTCTTAGCATCAGATGTCCTTCTTTAAGTTTAAACTTTTCATATCAGAGTAGCAAATTCTGCCCTCAGATGAAAAAATTCAATTCACATCCTGGTTACTGGGAGCAGAAATAATGTCTGATATGGATGGCTTTTCATTGTTAGAACTAAGGAGTGTGCTTGGAGTTGTGCTAGATGAGTTCTTTTTATTTGACCTTAATGAGAAACTGAATTAAGCTATTTTAATGCCTGACATGACTTTTTTTTTCCTGAAAGAAAAATAAGAAACCATTGTAAGCAAGTGGCAAATGTAAATAAGGTGTTTCTTAATGTTCTTTCCAAACTGGCTCTTTACAGTGGTGTGCTATGTTTGGAATCCCACACTGATGGTTAATTTGCCACACCTCTTATTTCTCACAGAAAATACCATTCATTCACATAAAGAAGAGGTAGACGACAAAGACCATTTTACTCCTGCACAGTTTGTTACTGATAGTGTAAAAAATTTTACCCTACAGCCAAATGGATCTTAGTTACTCCTGAATGTGCAAAAATGATGACGCCATAATTTTTAGGTAGAAGAAAAAGTAAGGGGTTCTTCTGTAGTGCAAAATTGCTTCAGCCCAGAAAAAAAGTATTACCTGGACTAATGAGATGTTTAGTCAGGTTCAGCTGTTTGTATTGTGACATGACTTACTCTCTAACAAACCGAACTGGACATAATCAATTTTTCGGAGTAAAGCTATCAATTGCTTCTAAATATATTCCTATATATGTTTATATACATTATATATAATGTAAGTGTATGTGTCTTGCACACTAATATGTCTATTTAGTTAGTCTGAAACCCCTGCAAGTTTTCTCCTTACTTAGGTTGCTTTAGTTAGTTTAGGTTATTTCATAGAATTCTCTGGTTATCTAGACACTTTCAGCAAGGCTTGTAAACCTTTGCAAAAGAAGAGCAGTATGAGGGAATACTTACATCAAGTGCCCTAATGTCTAAAGCTGTTCCCTATACTTTGTAGCTGTTGCTTCTAGTCCTGTAGGAACTTCTGGGGCCAGATCTTGATCTCCTATAGAAATTCATTGACTCAAATGGAAAAATGGATGTCCTGTGTTCCTGTTGTTGTGTGTGTTGTGGATGAAAAAAAAAGAATTACATTGTTCTACTTCCTTAATATATTTCTTTCTTCCCCAGGATTGCTGAAGCTGCTGCCTACAAAGGTTATACGATCTCAGCAACCAGTTATCTTATCTCTATCAAAGTGGAACCTCTACCCAAATTGTCCCACAATCTCTCAGGATCTCCTCTGATTACCATCCAGCTCACACACAAATTGGTAGGTGAAATGGAAATTACCATTTTTAGGCTGTTCAAAACTTTGGTGTTTATGATAACTTCTTTGTATTACTCTTTGTAATTTTTGTGGATATTTTCAGTAGTAATTCAGATTGCGTTTGTACTTGCAAGATTGGTTTCCCAAGCATTAAACTTCAATGAATTTTGTTTGCATCAGTGCAAAAGGACGATTAGTGCACACATTGAAGAAGAAGATGAAGTGACAAGTATAGCTTTAGGCCTTTCTGTAGGTATTGTTCTATGGATGTGTTTGTGCAAGCTGCAATAGAATTACTGTGTTCTCATTACAGCTGTCAAAACCAAGAATTCACTTACAGTTTTTGCTTTTGGTCTTAATCCACACTGAGATAACTAAGGTGTTCTGAATGTTCTCATGAATAAACTCAGAAGGAACTCCTCCAATGTCCAGTGCAAGTATGATGGGCAGACCATCTGCAGGAATAGGAGAGAAGCAGGTTCAATTCACTGTTCTAGTGTGAACTAGAGGGCAGAGCATTCTGAATCTGAGAAACAAGAGATAAGAAATATGAGAATCTGAAAACATTTGGAGACATTCTTTTCAAACTGATCAATGTCAGTAAAATACTTAAATTTCAACAAATTATTATATTCCAGCAAGAAACTGGAAAAATAGCTGGTTTTGTTTGCTCTGAGAGAAAAAGGCATCTATGTCTTGTCAGTGGAATGGAGGATAGTTGAGTTCTAATAGTTGAGTCATGCAGCATCTATGACCTACTTACAGTGTTGAATGAAGATTTTAATTCTTAAGTGTTTCCTAGAAAACATCTCTTAGACATTCTTCCAAATATTTTATCATAGTTTTCTTTCCATGGCTGTTTTCAAGCCACTTTGTCTTCTTCCCATTGGACTTCTGATAAAGATGGAGTAGGCTACTGAAAACAAATTTATGGAAAAGCCCTAAGGCATAGAAATGAAAAGTGTCATTTTGCTGACAGTTTCTCAGACTAAGGACTCCCTTGAATGTCTCCAGTGGCCTGTTAGAGGTGGGCGCATGTGAAGTGAGGATTCTAGTTTGTGTAGATCATTTCTAAGATGTACTTTATTTATTCAGATATCTTCTCATGTTTTAGTGTGATTTACCACCAGGCTGTTGAACATGTGTTTATTTTTTTCTGCCTGTTGACTTTCACTGCAAAGATCACTGGGATCTTGGTATACAGAGAGAGATTTTACCTTTATAACCTCTTTTAGTTGGCAGAATCCATGAGTGTGGTATGAACATGTCTGTCTAGCATAGTCTGGGTATAATTAATGTGGGTTGATTGGGAGTTTCACACTCTGCCTAGAGCAGTGTCTGCTTTATAGCAGAGAGAGTGGCAGTGAGTGGCACTCACAGGAGAGTGGCAGTTTTCTCTCAGAGCTCTTACTGCTAATTGGCAATGCAATCACAGCCAGCCATTATCTACCAGAATATTTCTATAGCTACTTCCATTTTTGGGATGATTTGGGTCTTAATAATCATGCTAGAACCCTGTTCAGGTGTGATTTGGGTCTTGGGTTTGGTTGGTGGTGGACCCAACCTAATAGAATTGTAATTCTTTTCCTTCTAATGTGTATAGGAAAAATGCCAGTCATTGAGCAACAGAAAACAAAAGGGGGGGGGGGGAATCTGTTTTAGGAAACAGGTACAAAGAGAATGCCTGTGAACTGAATATCACCTCTTGAATTAATACTTCAGAGAGCACTTATCATTCTGCAGCCTAACTCGCTGTTAGTTAAGTCTTCCCTTAGGCGAGGATTCTCTGATTTTTCTCTGAAACTGTCTGCATTTTTTACCTAGTTCTTAGGAGCTTGAGAGATGATTAAACACAAGGCAATACAAACTGAAGCTAGGATCTACTCAATTAGGAAAGAATGCAGGAGATATTTATAAATGACACGTTAATGCTTCCTTTCTAGAGACCACCATGGGGCAGTGGGCAGGGTGCACGGAAGAGGTGGGTGCCAGCCTGGGGGACAGGCTGGAGGCTAAACGAGTCTGTGGAGCACAGGAGCCGAGATATCACCTCGTAGTTAATATATGCACTGTGAATTTTATGGGTACAAGGACTAGGGAGACTACACTACGGACTCACCTCCATCAGGGAGGACATAAGAGGATATCCCTAATTACAGCCATTAGGACTTGATGTTGAGGCTTGCAGATGGATTCTCCTGGGACCAGTATTGCTGGCTGACATTCTTTCTACCAACAGAGCAGGCAGAAAATTTTCTGGTCAAGCTTCCATTAGTGGAAAATGGTTTTCTGACTTAAAATAGAAATTCTCATGAATCAGGATGAATAAGTCATCCCTACTTTTTCACAGGATAAAAATATTACTAGTTTAATTCTTATGAAGTAAAGACTCCCTGTGGATAGGATACACATGTACATTTTACTACTTACAGTGTTATTTTTGTCTTAAACTGTCATTAGAACAGTGACAATTATTTTATTGCACAATCCCCGAAACTATTTTTTCCATCTCTTTTATTTTACAAAAATATTAACAGCTTCAGAAAGACTGTTGCACAAGAATACTTCATGAAGGATTTAAAATTAACTTATTTGCATAAGAACATAAAGTGATTAAGTGTTTTATTCTTTTTGCCATTTTGAGGAATGCTTATCTGCTCTTTCTGTCCACAGTGCCCACTTTTATAACACAATGGCGCAGCTAGGGGTAAAAAGCAGTTCTCATTTTGCTTGTCTGTAGATATACAAGAGCTTTTCCAGTGATATTTGGCAATCACTGAGGGCCTTTTTCTTGAGACTCTTTACATATTGAAGAATTACATCCATGTGTCTTTTTAATGACTGTCCCTTCCTTCCCACTGCTTAGGGTATAAGATGAAGATGAGAGAGAACCAATAGTGCTTTGTGTCACTGTAGGTTCAGATCTATTGTTCTCTCCAGGGCTTTGTTTTCCCCTTTTGCAGAAGGGGAACATGTGCAGCTGTGGTTTTAGGGATTTATAAACTGACTGTTACACCCTCTGTGAAAGGGCCTCACGTGGAGATTGGATACAAACTGGAAATTCTTAATCTAGCTGGTTTTCCCCCAGGTATGTTTAATACAAATGCCACTTTAAAGATAGCTTGTTTCGGGGGGCGGGGAGTGTTCTACTAAGATAGTACCAAGCTAGGGCTAATTTACCATTGTTCAGTCTCATTCCTTTGCTCCATGTGGTTCATTTTAACAAATGTAGTGCCTGGGGAGTTGTCTGCTGACCACGAATTGTTAATCTTTCATACCATATTATTACACTGAATCATTCAAACAGCTGCTTCCCTCCTCACTTTTTGACCAACTCCTCTCTTGATCATTTCTCTGCGTCTGCTCTTCCAGTTTCTGCAACGAGTGCTTCCCATCAGAACGCCGCAGTGGCTTGTTTCTGCTGTGCTCCTTGCTACAGCACTTTGTCAATGAAATCTAAGCAGCTTTTCCTGTTAATCCATCTCATTTTCTGCTACATGACTTTGTTAAATCTCCAGAACTAGGAGTCGTATGGGAGCATCAGCATGCGTTATTCTAGCCTGCATGGCTGGAAGTGCTCTCTTGGGGTAGTGCTGTGGAGATGGTCAAGTGGAGACAAAAGATAGGCCCCCTTTTCTCTTACTGTGTTTGCATTATGGAAAGGTGTTGCTTGTCCTGTTGCAGTTATGGGGAGATAGGGACAACGTTAAGGAACAATTTCATTAAGCTTTTATAGAGGTAATGGGACTTCAGCCTCTAAATGGTATCTGAACCTAAAAGGTACCTTCTCTCTGTCTTTTGGCCTTGCCAGCAGCATGCCATATCCTGAGGTTTGTTAAATATTATTGCTGATAGGAAAATAAAATGAGAGAAAGACCAATTCCCATTTGTACACAAATATCAGTGTTACCATGAGAGAGGAAAATCAATGTGGAGCCAATTTCTTTTTATGGCAAGTTAAGTGTTGACTAATTTATACATCGATCGAGGTAAACCAGTGACTTTTGCCCGCATCTGCAGAACAAAGGTGCAATTTTTCACTGGATGGACTTTGCTGGACAAACTGGGAAAAAAAATGCAGTTAAAACTGTGACTTCTACAGTGTACTACAATTAAACAAAATGAAAAAATAATAATGTTTGTAATTTAAATGTGAAGTTCAGCACTTTTTTATGCAAGTTAAATCCATTGACTTCAAATGAGAAATGAACATAGTTGCAGCTAGTTTTATTGCTTCTGGGCAACCTTAAAATACCAGTAGTCATGATGATGATATATAGCATCTTATAACAATGCAACAATAGTTCTGTATTGTTAATGTTATTAACAGAAACATCCCAGGATTGTTTTCTTGTAGGAATCTAGTCTTAAAGCCTAGAAAGGTACAGTAACAAAAAAATATAGTTTTTCATTGTTCAGATTGAAGATTGCCTGTTGTAAGAATTGGGATGCCATTGTAATAAGCTGTAACTTGGAAGTTTCCATTTCAACATCAGAACAGGCTCAAGCCTTTAGAGACACAGGACTTTCCATGTGTCATCACTTGCTTATCATTAAACAAGTCCTCAATATTTCTTTGTAATTCCTTTGCCTTTGAGGTGGATATTGCAACTGGAGTGAGGGTATCATGAAGTGATTGAATGTTTTTGGAAGTGTGCAACTAAAGTTTGCGTTCAATTTTAAGTTTAGTTTCTGACTTTTATTCTTTTGGGTAATGTGGGTAATTTTATATGCCAGTTTCCACTTAGTATCCATAAAATTACTTCTTGCCTAAAGAAAATAACCACTGGTGACTGGAACCAAGTGATATCAATCTATAGCAAGAAGCATCTGCTTTTTCCTTTTCAAATTTCTGCTTGCAAGTGACAGTGCATCAGCAGTTGGAG
This sequence comes from Todiramphus chloris collaris, assembly GCA_025345505.1. Classification (NCBI taxonomy): domain Eukaryota; kingdom Metazoa; phylum Chordata; class Aves; order Coraciiformes; family Alcedinidae; genus Todiramphus; species Todiramphus chloris. Next base: position 6,083,326 of record JANVCC010000060.1, read on the forward strand.
GTCAGTCAATACTAAGCAATAAACTTGGAAAAATCTTGCTGAGTTATAAACCCAGTTATCCTATTTTACAGAACTGTGGTATCTTGTGCTGCTTTACTCTGCCTTTGATTGAACATTCATCACAGTAGGAGAAGACAATTATGGGGTTTATATTTGACATGATCGAATCTGGTCCAGTGATGTAGAGTTCTGTCCCAGCCATGAAAACACTTTTAAAATTCAATTTAGTTCCTCTTTAAGTTCCTCATCAGTGACTACATCCTTAAAGCATCCTTGCGTGTGGTGAGGGCTTATTGAGGAGTTCCAGCTAGTTGTGCTACATTTAATGAACTGTCAGGGTTTCTGCTATAAAGCATTGTACCACTTTGCACAGTGTTAATGCAGATACATATATGTTGAAATGTTATGAGAAAAAGTTACTGCAGAGGTGAAATAGCCAAACATTCATGTGTTAATAACTTTGATGTTTAAAATTAGAAACAGAAAAGTAAGACTAATATACCACCAGGCCCTAAGCCCCACTGTGGCCATGGATCCTGCAAAATGTCTTTTGAGTAGATCAAGCTGTTTTGAAGTGGCAGAAGTAAATTGTAGCATTTGAAATAGCAAGAAGCTGGATTTAGACTGAAAATCCCAAAATTATAACTTCTTTTTTTTTTTTTTAAAAGATCAGACAGAGTTCTTCTGATTGAGAATTTCAAACTCACTGGAGTCGGACACTTGGAGGTTGTGTTTTGAAACTGTTTTGGAGATATACATTAAATGTAAAATTCTGATTTAGTTACAATCCATGGTACAACTGCTGACACCCATGGGGCAGGCTTTCAGTTCTCACTCTAACAGTGATCTGATGTTGCTTTGGGACTGGTACATCTCCATTCTTCAGTATTCATAATAATTTGAAGAGAAAACAGAATCGTGTCTGCAGATGAAAAGTGAAGACATGTTTCATGCAGTTTGTCTCTTGATTGTACTGTCAGCTAGCATTTTTTAATGAGTAGAAATCTAATGCTAGTGCATTGCTGTATCTCCATTAATTATATCTGGAACTGCTCATGTAAAAATAGAAAGTTCTCAGTCCTGTATGGTTTAGTGGTCATGGTAGTGTTGGGTTGATGGTTGGACTTGATAATACTAGGGGTCTTTTCTGACCTTAATGATTCTATGATTAGACATTAATGATGAATGCAAGTGAGTTCAGTATGGTTTCATGGAACTGAAAAAGCTTAGTTTGTGATGATGAGGGTTGAAAAGTTATCCAAAACTTGCCTGTTCTGGTGATAAAAAAGTAGTGTATAGCTTCCAAGTGGAATATATTAATAGTCAGGGAGAGGGCATTTGAAAACTCTACAAGTCCACTGAATGCAGATTGATTATCCCCCCTTCCTGCCTCTAAATATTCACAATTTCTGCAGAAAAATGCTGTGAATATTGCCCTGGAGCACTGAATGGGAAAACTAAAATATGATCCACATTCAATATGGAGTCTTCACACCCATAACATAAAAATAGGAAAGGTTGGTGTTGAGGTACCAGTTATATAACCCAATAGAGGCATAGATTATTATTCTTCTGATGATGATTGGTGGCATTAGTACAGAAATAATTGCATAGATATTTTTTGAATGAATTGTGCCTCTCTTACTATGCTCCTGAGCTGTTTTATTTACCTAGTAGTGGGAAAACAAGGCACCTGCTCAGCACTGCTGAGCGTGACCTGCTTTTGCCTTTCCATGGTGACATTTCTCCTAAAGCAAAACTGAAGTCACCTAATCCAGCGTTGTGGCTCTGACCGTACGTATTACAAGGCAGCCTTATGGCTAAGTATAGGCTGTCTTACAGCAACATCACTAATCTCAAACAATGCTGGTATTTAGTTCACACCACATAAATAAAAACTTTGGCTTAGAAAATAGTGTTAATTTTAGCTCAGAAATGCCAGAGTTGTCATACTTTAGAGAAATCTGTGGCTGGTAAATGTCTGGTTTTGCTTGTTCCCTTCCTCACTGCTGGTTGCACCAGGGATTTTAACTCCAATCCCTCTGCTTTGCAACAGAGCTGCTAGACAATGATATTAACAGCTAGTCCTAGAAACTTGGAGTTGTTTTTCTAGCAGGAAATGTGCAACTGCGAAGGAGGGATTTTCCCTTATGTGGTTTTTATTAAAAAAAAAAAAAAAAGAGAGAGAGAAAAAAGAAAAAGAAGAGTAGAGTCCCTCACAATTTAAGAGGCTAACACAAGCTGGGTCAGCAGCAAGATTCCTATCGGGATAGGGCCAGCCAAGAGGAACTGCTTTGCAGTGACTCACGCTGAAAGTAGTTCTGCATACCTTCCTTCTCTGCAGTGACTCACAGTACATTTCACAAGTCTTGATCTGTTCAAGCCATCATTTAATGACTAACATATTCTTTGAAGGCAAAAGTGTACTCTAGCTGAAGGCAGGGCTTATATGATAACACTTTCAGTATGACAACCAGAGCATCACAGTTTAGGAGAGAGAGCAAAGAATGTGGCAACATGTTTCCCAGGGAGTACTCATGTGATTTGGATCAAGTACATTGCTTAGTGCTCTGTTGAAGTTGGGCCTTAGTGCTAAACAAGGAGGGATGGAAGATGTGAGAATCATACACAGACAAATCTGATGAACAAATATAATGGAATTGAAAAAAATACGATTAACTTGCAGAAAACAAAAGTTGGATAAGTCTGTTTCATGTGTGGATAATGCTGCTCTTTGGCAGCAACTTTTACAATAGACTTTTTGTCAGGCTAAAGATGTTTTAAATAACTTCATTAGTGGCAATTGCAGGAGCAGTGCTGTCTGTAGTTTTCATTCCTTATTTCTCTTTGCTTTGATGCTTGGTACCAAATACAGCTTTAATAGCCAGCAAAAGAATAAATTTGGAGAAAACATGAGACACACTGGGGTATTTGTTTTTTTCTGAGCTGTTTGTTATTATTCAGCTACACTGATGAGGTCTTACAGGTTCCCACTTGTTATTAGGGATGACAATTCTACCCTCAACAAGTTACAGAATTTCAGATTTGGGAGAAAGATTTTTGTTTGTTGTCTTTTTTGGGGGTCTGTAGATGGGTGTTCCCCCTCAAAATAAATTTTCTTAATTTTTTAAATTTTTTTTCATATGGCAGACAAATGGTGATTCTTCTTTTAGGAGTAATCCTTTAAAGGCTCTCAGAACTGGATAATTTTTTTTTTCCTTTGTCAAGTAAGTCAGTGTTGCAATGTAATGCCACTAATTATGCACTCCAACTAATAAAGAAAAGCAACAAAGTGGAGTTTTTATTCTAATCTCTGACTTCTCTCTTTCACTTTCTATGTAATGGGCTTGTTGTGATTCATATGAAATGTTTCCCCTAGAGTTATGTCGGTGTTAAAGTCCTGGTTTCCATTTATCTCAATGCATGAAACCATTGTGATGTTGTGAATGACCTATTTTCTAGTCAAATGGTCTTGTTGCATTCTTTCTGAAACTAGGGAGAAAACATGTTTATAGAAACTGGCTAAGCTTCTAGGTGAACCAGGTTCTAGTATGGAGTCAACCAGCAGGAGTTCCCAGAAGTTAATAAAACGATGCCAGTTGATACTATCTGAGAGCATTTCCCCCTGGCAAGACATTCTCAGCCCCAGTGAACCCAGAGCACTGTTATTGTACAGCCATTGTACTTCCAAAAACTGCTAAAATTTGCAAAAATGTGCAAAAACTGCAAACCTGTTGTAGACTACAGGTAAAAATGTGTTTCAGGCCATGTTTTCACACTGATGAAGAAAAACTTTGAAACCTAAACCTGACTTATACTGAAGTTGTGTGATGAATGGCAGAACACAATTAGCTCAAAATATTTCCTTTCTTGGTCCTGTGAATGCGATGTTGGGTCCTCCTAAACTGTCACCAAGGAGCTGTGACAGCTTCATGCCTTTCTCCTTTACAAACCTGTAAATTCCTTCAAGAATAAGAAATATTTACGTTGTTCTAACTCTTGGCAGACTTTCAAAGTGTTAGTGGGGTAAAAGAGGTGTGGGTGAAGGAAGAAAATCATCCAGGGGATAATTTAATGTAGCAGAAGAAAATATAGCACAAGCACCATTTCTGTTTCAGTGTTACTTTGCTCTTGGGAACAGTTACCAGTGTGAGATAAATTAGCATCAATTCAGCATCCTCTGAAGGACTGAGTTCTCTTGTAGAATGCCCAAGTGCTGTCAACCCATTCACTTCAGAGCTTTGTATGTGATAAGGTTAGGTTAAATTCTAATCTGTTGGGTCAAAGCTTTTACTGAGCGAGGTTCAGTTAGATGCTGGAGGCCTATTTATTCCTGCAGTCATAGCCAAAGTGGCAGGAGCACTGAAGGTGTGTACCTGGACAGGGTGCATTTGTGCACTGCTGTCAGAGGATGCTTCTCAGTGCAGCCATCCACTTGGCATATGCACCTTTCTGCTTGGAGTCATCACAGCTGTGGCACCAAGCACAGGTCTGTGACAATGACATTGCCACCTTTAAATCTTAACTAGAGGTACGTAATTTATCTAGCAGGGATTTTTCTGCTTTATTGTCTTCTGTAGATGTCTCTTTAGCATTAAAATGTACAGGCATGAAAAACTAGTTGGGAGGGGTGAGATGGGATGCTGTGTGCAAATCATGCAGTGTGAAAATCCTGCACAATCCCTTCAAGGTAGCCTGGAGAGAACAAACCCCTTATAAATGTAAGGTATTAATAAAAACACTTTTGTTCTTTAGCCTGATTTTTTTTTAATGCAGAGTGTAACCTCACACTTACCTAATTACACCAGAGTGTGTGATGTCACTTGAAATAGTGTATTTCTCAGCTAACCACCCAAGCATTGAACCCAAATATATTCTGTGACTATCAAACCTGATGGAATGGTACAAATATTTCCAGTAAAATTTATAAAAAGAATTGCAGAGACTTAGTGTTTTATTGTGGCAATGTCTGTGTCCGAGGGAACAAAAGCACAAGTTCAGTATATAGCATTTTTCTTCATTGTCCATTGTGGTTTTCTGCTGTAGTCTGCAGACTGATTAGCATTTTACTTCCTCAACTTAATTCTTTTGTATATCCCAGAACTAGATTTACATATTTTAACTGTCTCTTTGGCTTTCTCTTGAGGGAATTCAGAGCTCAGTAAATATATATATATATATTTTAAAATCCATAAATATTCTTCCATTTAAGAAAAAAATAATAATTTAAAATTTGCTTCCTGCAACTATCAACTAGCCAGCAGGAAATAAATGTACTGGCAAGAATATTTAGCAGAGCAGCAAATTTTAAGTGGTTACTGAAGTCTGTTCCTGGAAGGCACTCTTCAAAAAGTCAGATTTTTAACTGTAGCTTTTGACTTAAAATTGTGCTGCTTCAATGAGAAAAGAAAGAATAATCCATGACTTTGGGGATCGTCAAAGGTGCTGGTGTCTTGAATTTTGCATGTTGTTGAAGTGCTCAGAATAGATGTATATTCTGTAAAACCCTTACAGTAAAAGTTCCAGAAAACAGTTAAATTTCAACTAGAAAAAGGAGGAATTACTGGGAAACTTAGTTATTGCTGCTTTGAAAGTCTGTGAAACATCCTGAATTGGTTATTTTATTATGCCTTAAGATCAAAGGTTTTGTCTGACCAAGCCACAACTCTCTTGCACTGTTTGGAACTTGGACTGTCAGCCATCTCCTGTCTTAGTGGAGCAGAGTGTTAGAAACATATTATTTATATAATATAAATATATATAATAATGAACTTAACTAATGCATAAGTATTTTTTAAAGCAGAAGTACAGTATATTACAGAAAGGCAACTTTTGTGGTAGCTACATTTATCTAAACTAGATGTCTCAGCTTGAAGTTAGAGAGTAAGCAGAAATGCTGAATTTTGCATTTCTTGCAAGCTGTGAGGTTTTTTCCCCTAGATATCTACTATTTCCTGATGACTTGTACATATTTATATGACTGTCTTCACTAACAACATGTCAACCCCCACCAAGATTTACTGGATTAAATATAGTGGTCAGTTGTATAAAGGCAGTAGTATTTTCTTGCTGTACACATTTCATCCCTATCTTTGCTGATTTTCAAGTCTTATAGAACATAATTTTATTACTTTATTTAAGGTTCTATGTCTTTCTCATGATATTTTCTTTCAGATCATCAGGGAATTTTACTTTCATTCCACAGTTTTTTTGTGTTGACTTTTGCAGTGTATGTCTTAATGCTAGCAAAGAGTTAGTTGCCTTCAGAATTGTAGAATAATAAGCCAAAATATTGGAAGGATATTTGCTGTCCTTCTCACTAGATAAAGAGCAGACAACACTCTTACTGGACTTCCCAAGTGCCAAGAGATAGGAGGAACCAGTTCAGTGACTGGGACATGGAGTTTCACTGACTGCTGTTTCAGTGGGTCCCTATAGCAAGTCTGGAAATGCATAGAGCCAGATCCATATAAGTATTTGGATATCCAGTTACCCTCTTTTTGAATGAAGCTTGCACCCCGTATGCATTTGAAGACCTGGGTCAGGGTGTGTTTGAATAACACTTTAGTGTTTTAACATCCTGTATAACTGACCTCTTCATGTTTGCTCAACAGCCTGGACTATCTGTGCAGTCAAGAGCAGTTGTTAGTTATTCCAGGATATCATCCATCTCATGCCAAAGTATTTGTTCAAAATGCATTGGCTGAATTACTCTGTCTCCACTGATATGAAGGGAACCTGGAGTTATAAACACCTAGATCTGCTCAGCTAACACCCACCCTCTGTGTCTTGCTTCATTGCAAAGCTATGCAGATCAGCACTCGCAGGGAAGCTCCCTGCTGTGAACAATATGGTGAAGGCAGCAATAGAGATACATCAAGGAATTAGATGTACTATTTGTGCTCAGTGTAGAGACTGTACAGATGAGATATGGAGATTTATATTTGTAATGACTGAAATTTGGATTACTTGATGAGGAAAACTTACCCCATTGGGATTTTCTGTAGTGTGCAATATTTAAGCCTAATGAATGTATCTGGAAAGAGAGAGGAAAAAAAAAATTAAAAGGGAAAGATACTGAGACTATGGAATTCTTTTATTTTGCCTCATATTCTTTCCTGCATGACTGAACCAGATTTTATGAGTTTTGATGACACCACAAATGTGACACTTCAGCCCAGAGCTATAGAGCCCTGAAAATAAAAATGTGTCTTGGAACCACTGATGGATTGCTGACAAAACTGAAGCTTCCAAACTAATGGGAAATGATGACAACCCTTGCATACAGATTGTTTCAGTCTGAGCTGGAATCTCTCTCCTTTGTCTGACATTATCCTTAATATAACATTGCCTCATAGCAGTGGGTTTCTGAACAGGAGGTAAAGATATATCATCTAGCTGTAGTTTGTGCTAAATTACAGGATCCAGAATTCTGTGTTACTTCAGTTACATAACTTCTGATGAATGGATTAGGGCTTGGATGCTGTGGGTTTTTTTCCCCCAAAGTAAAGGACCAGGTAGGAACCAGACTGAGCCTACACTCTCAGCTGGGTTCCCCTTTTGCACTAGGTGAGTCTGGGTTGGTGCAAGCTGCTTTTGTGTTCACTCATTTGTTCCTGGCTGGTGCCTGCCTGCAGCCCCTGGCCTTCTGCAGAGGGGGAAGGAGCTGCCCAGAGCAAGGGGCTGCTTCCCATCACTGCTGGGCATACAGAGCAGCTTTCTTGGGAGATGGGTCAAGCACGTTTGGTTTAGGAATATGGGGGACTGTATAGATATCAATATGTTGCATTTTGTAGGCTATGTCCTTCTGTCAGAAAACAGCTGACAACTTCAGGAGAACACAGGCTAAAAATAAAGGTGAATTTCAGAGTGCTTGAAGAAGCAGAAACATGCAGCATGATGAGAAGCTAAGTATCTTATATTTTAAGAATGAAGTGTACTTAAATATGTTGAAATATACTCTACTTAGTTTACTCCAAGCTTGAGAGTATGGCAAAATAAACTGCAGCTCTGGTATCTATTGACGAAGAAAGTGTTACGTTGTTACTCTTATTGGCAGCAAGACAAATGGGATCAAAAACTGTTGCGATTGTATTATGATCCATATGTGATGTAAGAGCTTTCTGCTCTGCCCCTCTCTGCCTTCTGGTCTGGATTGATCCTTTTTGAGGAAGAATATACCAGGTAGCACTGAGGATGAAGGCCATAAAGGGGGGCAGTTGCCCATGCAGCTCTTTCGGAGCAGAGAGGTGGTTCTGGCTGCCATCGTAGCTGGCCTGTGGCTGACATGCAGATCAGTAATTTATACCACAGTGATAATATGTTGTAGTGCCAGTAACTTTTTATAACACTCATAAAATTCCTTATTCCTGTGGGGAAACATTCCTCCAGTGTGGGCAGTAAAATGATCATTTTCAGATGTCAGTGTGGACTTTTACATTGATATGTTGCCAGCTATATATTAAGGTGATCAGATTTTCTAGGCATCAAGTCAAGGAGAAAAACTTCAGAGGGATGGAAGGAGGAGGAATGTAGACCCTTCCTGGGATACCATATAAGCCTTCAGATAATCCAGGAGTCCCCTCCTTTTCTATCTACCACCTACTCACGTTGAATCTTGTACATCAGATGCTAAATGACCGTATCAAATGTCCATCTCAACCTGCTGTGTTATTTCATTTAAAGTCACTTTGGTTTATAATTTAGTCCGTGCCCTACATTCCTTTAGTATAATCTCTGTAAGTATTTTCCAGGGTTCATTCTCTTCTGCTCATGCCAGCTACAAAAACTCCAGACTAAGAAAATGTTAGCAATGAGGCAGTGCCTTCCAACACGGCTGTGCCTGGTGGTAACAGGTCAGGATGGGGAAGGAATGTGCTTGGAGAGCACCGGGCAATGGAGATGGTTTTTGTTTTCTCCCAAAAATGTTATCTCTGGAGACATGTGCCCAACAAACCAAACATCTCAAATATCACACCTACTTAACTGTTCCAATTCAGTCTGGATCAACTAGTAATAAACACCTTCAGGATAAGATACTGGCACAGCGAACTTGTTAGTGCTCCGTTTGATTTCTGTTTTTCTTATGAATAGAAAGACTCTTTTAAAATCCCTTTTGGTTCCTAGTGCAACAGAGTAAAAGGTATTTGTGAAAACTCTTGGTTTCCTGCAGGGAGGTTATAGAGGCACAGGAATCTGCCCACTCCTAAGATTCCACAGTTGGTTACTCTTTTCAAATTTGCTTTTATAGTCTAATTTTTGTGATGTTTGTAAGCTTTTTTTCCTAACATTCCAAGTGATTTCCTGTCTTTTTCTACCTGAAAAAATGAACAATTACAATATTATTGTAATAACAAATTTTAGACTGAAAGCCTACAACTACCTATATCTAAGTTCTATATAACTAGTACCTTGAAGGGTTATGGTCTTAATTCCAAGATCGAAACAGAAACTTCATTCCTCCTGCTGGGTTTAATGGTGGGTGTGCTGTGATTGACTTCAGAGGCTTTGATTTAAGCTGTTATGGATGCATAATTTTTTTAATTAATGGAGATCCATATACAAAAAATATACTAAAGATCATGGAATTGAGAAGGGGCTTTTGCAGTGTCATTTGACTCGACCTATACTCAAGTAATGTTGATAATTCTTATGGTACATGTCGATTCCTCACAGTATAATTACAGATTACACAGATCTCCTTAGTATTATAATAGCTGCTTTCCATTAATGGTGTTTGAAACACTAGTGTCCTTCCGAACAATTTTTCAAAATATTGTGATTTATTTTTAATTAAACTCTGTATAAGCTTTTATCTTCTGTAATGAATAGTAATGAATGTAATGAAAGTAATGAATAAATAAGATGTATGTGATACTTAATTTGAAATAGAAATAGCATCACCTTAGCATCATCTGTTTACAGATACATGCAGATAGTTCTTTGTGAGGACAACATCTAAGTTGGTAGTTTGTTTGGACTTTTTTTTCAGACAAAACTGCATAAGTACTATCAGACAGCAGTTAGCATGCCTGCTTAATTCAAGTTAAGGGCAGAAATAGACTGAGGAGTACAGTGCTGGACTGACTTTATTTTCATTAATATTCCTAGCAAGCCGTTATGTCAGAAACTCTTAAGTGATGAAAAACTTGACAAAGCAGACAAAAACTTGATTTGTAACAAAGTCTTCATATTCCAGTACTACTGTCATAAATTGCTTTTTTTTTTTGCTTTTGTTGTCTAAAATTCATGTGTTTTTCTACAGATGCTAGAGGATGGAAGTAATCTCAGGAAACAGCACATCATAAGGCTGTTAAATTTATTGAGTATCTTCATCATGAATGGCCATTGCGCAGTGGCAGTCGCTCAAATGTAAATTAAAGCCAGATCTTCTGAAAGAAGTGCCTTGCCCAAAACACAGTGTGAACAGAAACAAGATGCTTATATAAAAGCAATGAATATCCCAAAAGGAACAACATAGGGCTATAGTTAAACATGTCAAAAAATTCCTGAAATTGGGAGTTCTGTAATTAACAGCTGTGGATGGGAAGTTCAGCCCAGGTAGAAATTGGGCTGAAAACATGGATGTGTGTGTATTTTCAGACGTGTTGAGATCATTTCATTGTGACCCATATTCCATGTTAACAGTAGAACTGCATGAGAGACCTACTGGGTCTTAATCCTATAAATTCTTGTGTAAGGTAGAGGAAGATTTTTCTCTGTGGTGTGTGTGACCAAACCATTGGCCTAAGGTCTTTGTTTTGTAGCCATGTTCTGTGAAACATAGAGCCTCTTCTCATTAAACCTGACAGCTGTGACTTGTGAAGTCAGTTTTAGGAAAAAAAAAATTAAAAAATGCAGATGGCAAACCAGAAAAATACCTTTAAAGTTATATCAGTTGCAAAAGAAAGAGAAACTCCCTTCCAAGAATGTTCTGTCTTTGTGGCAAGTGGTAGCATACGCTGCATGCTGTCAAAATACGTTCTTGGAGCAGGAGGTGTAAACATGGACTTGTGAGTCAGCCTTGAATCTGATGATCTGAATCTGTTCTCCCTCCAGCTCGAGGTGGAGGCAGGCAGTTGTAGTGGCACTTAGGAAATACTTCAGTCATGATTTGATATTTGCCAGTTTTGCTGCAGTATATTAGGAAACCGAGGTCTGCACCAACTCTTTTCTTTTAGCTGCTCTAAAAATGGGGGTATTTGCCTAGTTTAGAAAAAAATCAGTCCAGGTGATGTTTGCTGAAGGGATACCTATTAATGGTTGTGTTTCACCTTGCATAGACATGCTACAATACTAATGTGGTATTCCCCCAAATATATTGTGAACTACAGGTTGTTGGTCAAATCTCTTTCAGTCTCCGGTTGCTATAACATGATATGGATTTTGCTGGTGAAATAGTCATGTGAGAATTAGCTCTTTCTAGATAGTTTTGCAAAGAGAGCCTAGGTCGACTGGGATGAATCTAGAAAACAAAGCACTTTTCACTGTGATGTAACCCTGCCTTTTTTTACAGGTTTCTTGGACCACCCACTGTGGCTGGAGTTAAGTTCCTAGAACAGTGTATTGGAACTGCAGTCAGATTAGGCTGAAACATCTGGAAAAAAAAAAAGGCCCCTGGGTAATTACTGAATTTTAAGTAGTTACCCATTCTGTGTTGTTCCTTGTTTTTCTACCCCTTTGAACTGCAATGACAAATCTCAAGATATTAAGATTTCCAGCAGTTCAGACATTGCAGGATCTTTCCAGGTTGCTTAATGTCAGGAAGCTCTTGGTTGAATGTAGGATGACAGCTAAAATGGAAAGGATTTGTGGGGGTTTTGTTTTTTTTTTTTGGTTGGTTTGTTTTTCTTTTTTTTTTTTTTAATTGGTCTAAGAAGGGCAGGGGAAGTGAGTACTTAAATACAAAGCTGTGAAAATAAGCAGGAGCATGCAGCCTGGATTACGGAGTGGAAGTGTTAGTCATAATTACTGCAGTTCTTATTTAGTCTCTTAGGGTATATGAATCTCTTGACTTTCCAAATGGGCACTAAAACATCTGTTGCTTCTTTATCATCTGTATTGTTCATCCTTCAGGTTAGTAAGAAAGACAATGAGGGCAACTTTTCTCCGTCTGGCCGTGTTCTGCCCTGTCCAGCCTTTGCAATGAGACTTTCAACTTTTCTTGAAAAGGAAACTTTTAAGAAATATGCCTCTGGCATGTCATAAAAAAGCCCCCCCGACTGTCAGTAACTGGAATGTCTGACACTCAGGCAAGCATTTCACCTTTTGTAAAATTGCCACTGGCCCCGTTCCAAGCTCTACTTTTATTGCTCGGGTATTTTTTAAATCCAGGTGCCATAGACCTGGAGGTTTTTGTGTAATATATGGATACATCTGCACCACTCTGGTTCACCTGCAGGAGGGAGAATATCTGTCACCTTTCCTTGCATCTCCTGAACCACGCTGTCGTGGATGCTGTGGGACCAAGCTCCAGGAACCGCAGAAACCAGCTTTGTGGTGAAGGTGTTAGGGGCCGAGTGCAAGGAAGGAATCGGGAATGCTTGCAAATAAAGCTGTCAGTCGTTCACTCAGTCATCTCGTCGCTCGTGGCAGGACAGAATGCAATCTGTTTCGTACATTAAAGCGCCTGCTCCCAAGGCACCTCGCTCAATTGTTTGCGAGGCAGAGCACATCTGTGGAGCTGCGCTGGCCCCCGGACCGCATGATTTCATCAGGAGCGCTGGAGGAAGGCCAAACGGGCGCTCTTGTTTTGCAGTCAGCCTGTGACTTTCCTTCTGCGTATCAGTGAATTCAGCTCTCCCAAGTGAGGTATAGGTTAGCTCTTTAAGGTTTCTCGTGAAATCTTTCTCATTTGACACGACCAGCCACTTTCAATTACATCTGCACCTGCAGTTTAGAGCACAATGGCAGATAGACTTCAAACAAAAAGACAAGAAATTACTCAGAAGAGCAATAGCCTGTCATGTGCAAAGTATATTTGCTTCATTACATATCTCCATGCACAAAACATTTCAGGGGGATGGTTTCTGTCATTACAAATTAGAAATAATTTCAGGATATTTCTTATGAGCACTTTTTTAGACAAACGGTTTGTTTGCACGTGCTAAAGCTGTGTCCAGAACACGTATATGCTATTGGGAGTAATTGTTTCCATAAAATCCTTTGCTTCACAATTTTGAAGGAGGTTGATGATATATTTTTTTTTTCTTTCATGAGTTTTACCTCAGTGTGCTAACAACTTAGCTGTTTTTGACTTCTGTTTTCCATGTTGTCATATGTGGACATGCTCAGAATTGAGGAACAGAAGATCCACAATACCCAATTCACTACTGTCTGCAGGAGTCATTTGCATAAGCATGTTACATTTACATGTTAAACATAGTACCCTGACTTGCACAAATGCTCTGTCTGTTTTTTACAGGTGTAAACAGTGGCATATAGAGTAAGATTTTTTTTTTTTCCTAAATGTTGTAGATTGACCTGTCTCTTTGCAGTATTTAGCCTGTGACTGACAAATACAGAAAAATCTCTCTTTTTGGTGCAAGGTAGAGAATTCAGACCTTGCCTATGAGGTTTCTTCTTCCATTCCTCCCCTTGGACAAAGTAAGCTGGAGAGATAGCTGAGAGTGGTCTGTGTCAGTGCAAAACAGTCTATGTAATTCAGGGACCTGGGTTTCCTCGACCGATGAACATTTGTTGCTGGTATAAATGATGTTCCCATCTACTAGGAAGTTCTTCTGGTGTCAGTGTGGTGGCAAAACCTTTTCAGTGGGAATGAAGTTGTCATCCCAGAGCTGATGTTTACTTTGCTACTCTCCATGCCCTGAAGCTCAGAGGGTGAAGTATCCCAGAATTGTATTTCTCTGTTTCTGTTGAGGCTGTACTAAGGTCCCTTACTTAGTTTTTGACAATTTGTATCATCTCACTACAACTCCCTACCCTGTTTTGCACTTTGGTCACTATAACCAGACTCCTCAGCTCTTCAGTACACTCTGCTCATTGCCTGAGCTACTGCCTACTAGTCTTCAGGAGTTTCTGCTCCTTTTCTGTTTCCTCTTCCATAAACAGCAACCAAACAGTGCTTCCTGACTTTAGAAACCAATTACAGACAAACCTCCTTGAAGGGCAAAGTTTTCAAGGTGTGTTTCATATTGTGATATTCAGCCTTATAAAGATGAAATTTAGTAAACATCTTTTTAGATTACTTTTGAGTATCCTTTGTGGGTCTCTACCATTTTGAATCTTCTTTTTTTCCTTCCATTTTCTGCAAATTACAACAGAATAATGGGAAGGTATACTGAAACAGTTTAGTAATGTATTTCAATAGCCTTTTTATATGCCACCAGTTCTTTTTGTCAACCTTGAGACAGCATGTTCACGAAGTTTGCTATATATGTTGGAAAAGACAAGATCAGTCTATTTGTATTCTGTTTCTTTCTGCTTGTTATGTAAAATCAATGGTTTCTGATTTTTCTTAATAGTTCTCTGAAAATCAACCTTCAATTTCTGTACTGCATACCAGGATCTGGTCTATGTCAACAGAGGCAAATGTATAACATAACTGGATTCTTGAATTAGAAGGCAGAACATAGAAACAGTATCTATATAGGTAAATAGTGAGAAGATAAATGCTGAAAGTCTGTTCATAACTCTGTGTAGGATATACACCAATTCTACAGTTTGAGTTGTTTATCTCATGAGAATGTTTGCTCAGAACAATACTTAACCCTCTGTTGTCTGACGTGTACATTTGACACCTGATTTGATACTAGCAAGAAGAGATTCCACACTTGGAACGCAAACTACAAGCATTTACTGTCTTATAGTTCTTGTTGGACATAGCAGACTGATACAGTCGGAGGGATAAAGGGGCAATTCTGTTGTGGGAGAATTCTTTGGGAACATTTAAGTAAGCAAGATAATTTAGGAGAAAAGGCGGAGTATTGTCATCAATCCCTGCTGTTAAGAAAGTACTAGGTTGGTTAACTGAGAGATCAGACTCTTCCATCTGTATAAGATTACAACGCAGACATAGGACTGAAGGAATAATAAATGGAAAATAAACCCCAGTAAGGTGCAGCAACTGTACAAGGTCAAAATTCTGTGAAAAGATATGTGATAAAATGTATGTGGAGGCCAGCAGCTGAATATATTTCCACCAATCAGTGCTCATATTTCTCTCTGAGTTTTCAGGTGTCAGCAACTTCAAATGTATTCACCTTTCTGAACCCTCTTAAACAGGCTGAAACCTGTCTGTATGTCTTCCTGTAGAGACAACTAGCATGTTTAATATGTCATCCCAGCACTGACAAGCAGGTCTAAGGTGTTGTAAGGCATCAAAATTAAAGCTTAAAAATTTGCTGTTTGCCAAATGCATAAAGAAAAGGGTGAAGATTAAGTGTCTATATGAGGAGCAAAATAATCTAGGACAGTATGAAAAGAACTGGCTGCTGATAAACCAGGCAGGTTGAAATCTGGGAAGAAGCTAGTCACTATATGAGGAGTACAGAACAGCAGGCTATTGCAGAAGGTGACCCACTAGATCAGGTAAAGGTGTGTGGAGTATATCCTTCGAAGGCTACTTTAGAAATGAAGAGCTGGTGAGTGAAAGACACAGTGGGTCTGTTTCTTCCTAGGGCTAAATCCAGTTTCTTTTGAAGTATTATCCTGAGGTTGGTTTTGTCTGATCATCTGTAGCTTATTTGAGATGGATTCATACACCACTTTGAAACATGATTTAAAAGAAGAGCAAAGAACTGTTATTGAGAATATTCTGGGAACCATCAACCTTTTACTTTTATAGATGCTGCTGCATCTATCCCTGAGGTGCCCTGCTATTCCTCCAGCAGAAATGCTTTGTCTTCTCTTACGAATACTTCAGTTAATAGCCAACTTTGCTTCAATGTCATAGCATTATTATTTTTAAACAGCATTTCCTTATTGTAACCAATGCCTGCTTCATCAGAAGTTAGTTGTCAGCTGTTATTTTGCAGGTGATCAAGAGATTTTAACCTTGATTCAGTTCCCTTTTTGCGACTTTAATTCCTATCTTGGAGGAGTGAGTCTGACCTGGGTGTTGTTAACAG
Organism: Todiramphus chloris collaris; assembly: GCA_025345505.1. NCBI lineage: Eukaryota > Metazoa > Chordata > Aves > Coraciiformes > Alcedinidae > Todiramphus > Todiramphus chloris. The sequence continues at coordinate 6,099,414 of JANVCC010000060.1, forward strand.
AGCACCAGCTATCACTACTATCCCCTAACAATTTCTGCTGTTAATAGTTTTTCACTTAATTGAGGTTGTGTTCTCTGTCTAGATGATCATCAGCCTTATTTTTCCACATAAAGGAGATAACCAAATGAATCTTTTTAATTATCATTCTCTTTCATTCCTTTCCACTTTGTCCAATACTTTAGCAAAAGTTGTGCATGGGCAGTTTTATGATTGTAATGTACCCATGATTGCCACGTAGGTTTTCTGCCTTTTTTCTTTACAATACCTGAGTTACTCAAGGGTCATCGGAGATCTTCCAGTGAGCCCCATCAACTAAAATCCCAAACATGGTGAACAATTTTCAGACCTAAACACAACAAAAGCATTAAACCTATGCTTGCAATATTCAGGTTTTGAGGGCCTTTCACAGTTCATTTTGTTGTTTGTTTTTCTTTTTTTTAATTGATTTTGGTTTGTGTTTTGTTTTTGGTTAGGGTTTGGTTTTTGTTTTGTTTTTTCCCTGTTTTTGTTGTTGTTTTTTGTTTGTTAGGCTGAGGGTTTCCTGAGGGATTGTGTTGCACACTCTGTAAGAGATTCTTACATCTCTAATTTACTGACAAAATTGAGCACTGTGCTTTGCTGTTAGGCTGACTCGTTACTCCACAGAGCGAGTTTGATGAGAACCAGGCAGTGGCCCTTCTTAGGGTGTTTTCAAAATCCTACACAAAACCCTACACAATACACCCACCCAAACAGCTCTCCAAGAAACAGTGAAGAGCCTTGGGAATCACAAATAAAAGGCTTCCGTGCTCTCAGCATTTCAGATTAGGCACGTCTTTCTTTTCTCTCTCTCTCCAATACATATTGTGTGCCTTCCTTTCTGGTGCAGTGGTTCACTCCTTGGAGACAGTATTTTCCCTGATGCAAGAACTCAATTGGACATCAATGAGTTTTAGCATAAAATCTTATGTAGGACAAGTCTTCTGGGTTTCACTCAGGCAAAACTATGCAATTAATGTGAGGAAGTAGAGCAGCAATTGACTGTAATAGCATAAAGACTTTGAATGACCTTATTCTTCTTTTATTGAATAATACCTTATGATATAGACTGGATTTAGCTTCAGAAGTGTTTGGAGTCTGGCAGAGATTGATGAATCATGATTCCAAAGAAGAAAATGGAGAGGATTATACTCAGATGGGAGAGTTCTGACTAGTGTACAGCTTCTCAGTACCTGCTCTTTGGAAGGCAGATGCAAGATACATCTCCATAGCTGCCTTCCTTTGCCTCTGTTGATCAGCTTATGCCTTCAGAGGACTGACAGGAATTCTGTGTTCTAGACATGTGGCAGCTGTTTCCAGTACCAGCAGTATCAGAGGAAAATAACATTTTTTCCTGAATTGTGATATTTTGTGACTTACAGCTGTTTGAGTGCATAATTAATTATATATCATTAGTATTTTATTTTCTTTAAGACTTTCTAACACTCTCTAAGACTTAGCTTGCCTAGTTGTTCCCCTGTTTCTGCTTATTTTAAGATGTATGACCCATCCTAAGAGACTGAACTTCAGTCCCTTGCACAACCCTCTTGGGCACGTTTGCTGATTTAGTCTTAGTCTTCCTGCTTCACCTCTTCATCCCTAGCATGTCTATTACTAGATGGGATCCTTGGTTTATGTTATAGGGATTAAATGAAATAGTAGTTCTGAAATGAAGAGGATCTTTTTAATAGTTAGGTAAGGTCTTTCCTAATAAGATGGCATAATTCAATAGCAACTAGAATGTTGAATTCACTTTGCACAATATTAGAAAATAAAGATGATGAGGGAGAATAAATCCCCCACGCTCTGGTCTTAATTTATTTTAAACAGCAAAACAAATGAAACTCAATTAAGCTTGTAAGTCATAGTGTGAACAGAGTCCAGAAAAATGTCAGTTCCAATAAATATGACAAATAAAAGTATTGGCATAAACTCCAATGATTTATATCATTGGAACCACAATAAGGCCTTCTTTAGCTGATCTTGAGACATGACTCAAAATGTGAAGAATGAGAAGATAAATACAAATAAAGGGATTTTTTTTTGTTTTGTTTTGTTTCCCTAAATGCTGAAATGGCTATTTTTACCACAGTAAACATTTACATTTTAAGTTAATGCTAGCCAGGGCAATTGGAAGAATGTCTCAACGGGTTAGCACAACCAGCTCACGATAATCTGTACTGAACTGTCTTGGAGACAGATAAAATAGGTTATTATACTGATCAGATTATAATAACCCAGAGCATGGTTCACAGTCTTCATAATCATCTCTTGGTAATGAGTTCTGTATTACTATTCTTTAGATATAACATTTCTGGAGAGGGAGAATTTATTGTTCAGAACAAACTCTACACTCAGGTGATTTTTTTTCTTATTGCAAAGGAGTCTATAATAGTGGAGTGATTGATGCACTAAGCACTGGGGGCCAACTCAAAGATTGTGACTAAGTGTTTTTGAGAGCCATTTGGTATGAGTGGCTTACAACCCCTGCAGATGAGTGCATCAAGGAATTACCTGGCCTCTACTGAATTGCTTCAACCTGCAGACCCCATGGTTGCTCTTTCCAAAGGATATCACCTGTCTGTGTGGCTGTGGGCTTGCCTTTACAAGCTGCTGCACTGGCATCCTGACATCAGTGAAAGAAAATCAGCCATGAGCTTGGCTCAGCATTCTGCTTTTCCCTGTGTGTAGCTCTGTGAACATCAGCAAAACTATTTTGAGACCTGAGACTTGGACCTCAAAGGCTGACCGACCCAGTCCAGAAAAGTACAGCAGCACATGTGTGGAACTCATTTCAATGAGTTTTTTGACCTGAACTACCCAAGATGTTTTTCACCCTTTAATTAAATAACATCATTGTTCAGATAACAAATACTGCCTGTGAATGAATACATTTATACTCATTTGAGTGATCTCCACCAGAATAATTGGCCGACAATCAAGTTGTAATTTGCTCCTTCAAGTCAATTGAATGGTCTAGATTGATTTAAAAAAAAAAAAAAAAAAGGAGCTCCTTTTATTTTAGAAAATAATGGATGTTCATTTCACATTCCACATTTTTAAAAATAATTAATCATGAAATGTCATTCAGCTAATCTGAAATACCTTTTGACAAAAGTAAATGGATTTGCCTCAGAGCTTTAAACTTATACTAGGAGGTGTCAGAAGTGCCCGTGTGTAAATTAATCGTAGTCTCTGTGGTCTTATTTACAATTGGATTTGTCTTGTCTTTGACTATTTCAGACTATATTGAATTATTGTATCCAGAGACCGAGACACAAGGTAAATTGCTCCAAGTATCCACATCAGGCTGCTGCCTTTGTTTTCTGGTAGTGATAAACTCCTTTATCCAAATCCCTTTATTCCTACTCTGACTGGTAAATCATAGAAGCATCTGGGGAAAATCCCTGAGCAAGAAGGGTCTGTAGTATTTTACAAGATGAATTGCCCTGGGGTCAAGGTTCAAAATGAGTGTAAAGTGCTCTAAAATATGCTGAGTTCAAAAGAACTTGGCTTTCTTACACTAAGTTGAGAACATGGACCTTATTTTCCATTGCCTTGCACTTTGTGTAGCTGTGTACTGTGGGTCCTGATGCAATTCTGTTCTTGTTTGGTAGCTTTTGAGGCTGGTCTTGCACATATTAAAATGACTAGATGAGGCTCTGGGTATTTATGCCTTTGTTTTGTTTGGTTCTTTGGTATCCTTTTAGTTTTGTTTTTAATCTGCCCTTTAACTTTCTGCTGAATCCTGATTTTTACTAAATTTCTATTTTAAAGTATTTCGTTTGAGTAAATCATCATATTGTACTAATCCAGAACACTGAGAGCTGGAAAAAAGCTGATATACAAATGACTGTCTTATACAAAGCTAGGAAAGGTACAAAAAAAGATATGCAGAGAAAAACCTGATATGCAAGAAAATGATTTGTCCAGTAATTTAAATTATAAGGGTCAAGTTTAAACCCAGCTGTTCCAGAAAACCATGAAGGTTTTGTGGAATAATGCAATTTCTGGAGTCCTGAAGGTCTGACTGTAAGAACAGAGGAAATTTTGAATAAAATTAATAAGAATTAAATTGTAAATCTTTTCTCAAACTCTGAACCAAATGGAACATAATTTTAAATAAGATTCAAAAAGATACTGTGAATTTAAAAATACAGTGTAACACTATGCTTTTCTTTATTTGTGTTTGAACTGGACATAAATGCTATGAAAATAGCTTTTCATGTGGCATTTCTGGTTCATGGCTAACCAGGCACTACAGTGAATCTCATGCAACTGTCATTCCCACGAATTTGAAAAAGATGCAGTTTGTGGGCCAAGTTTCAGATACACTATAAGTAAACCATGCAGTTTTGGAGCAGTGTCCCAGATTTCTGAGCTTTCTAAAGTTAAAATAAGAAAAAAGACTGGAAATGATCTGGTTTGGTAGGGTTCATCTTTCTGCCAATGCACTGCTGTTCGTTATTTTCCCTTTCCTGTGATATGCCTACTCCAATTTTAACTAGGCCTTGTGATATAGTTGGATCAAGCTGAGCCATCAGAAAATCTGTCTCCATCCTAAGCAGCCGTTGGGATCTGCCTGCGATACAAAACACGATGCCTGGAGGTTCTGGTTCTATGGGGGAAATTCAGATGCTCCGTGTCTTTCCAACTAAGCACGTAACTTCTCACAGTCTCTTTGGTTTGTTCTAACTCTTGGAAACAAAAGAGGATTTTCTCTCAAGCTTATTCTGTATTTGTTTTTTTTAAATATTTGTTTCACCTGCAGGTTTCTGGAGTGTTGCTGAATTAATGTATAAAATGCTTTCATTCATAGTTGCTGTCCTCAATATGTAAGTCTGTTTTCTGTAAGGATAAATAATATTAACATTAATCTGTTTGTTTTCATATATTTACTCCATCCTTCTATTACCTTTAAATTCCTTATATATGGTCCCTCAATTAAGGCTGATGTGATACCCTTCATCATTACAGCAGTGAACTTCAGTTGTGCAAAGTAAATGATTGTAATTACAAAAGGAGAGTGAAAAGATAGTTCTACGCTGACCAGGCATTTGATACCTAAAATCAGTTTCTGTCTCTGGCATAATCTGCTTCTGTAAGTTTTGAGAAAACTACTTAAATCTAGTTGGTTCACTTATATCACACATCCTCTTATTTCATCTATTTCCCTCCTTCGGGTAATGCTCCATAGTAATTCAATGCCTCAGTTTTCCCATCTGTGAAATGCACATGGTGATCTTTGAACTTTTTTCTTTTTAATCACTCTTTTCTATTTACATATTTGGCTTTTGGGAGCTGAAACTGTGTGTGTGTGTGTGTGTTCAGAGCTTCACATAGTGGCACTTGACGCAAATAAAGACTTGGAACAGAGATTTTAGGATATATTGCTGCTACATCACTGGTTGAACTTAATTGGCAGATAATTTATGATATTTATTCCACATAAGATCTGAGAGAGCCACATTCTGGTCCTGCTGAAGTCAATGGTGAATTTCCCACTGACTTCAAAGAGACTAGGAGTTGGCTGTTTATGTATAGATACTAGTTTTTCAATCAAAGCAAGCGAAGCTAACTGCAAACTTGGGCAGCTCACATACTTGCTGGTTCCCATATGCCACAAATATTTCACTATTTGGTTTGCGTCCATTTCTCATCATAAATTTGATCTGACATTTATTATTCAGCTTGCCAGTAGGACCTTTGGAGAAGAAACTCTTATGCAAAATAAATCACTAAGTTCTGTCTGAAATTATTTTCTTAATGATTTCATGTTTTTAGCTAGACCTCTTTTATACTATGTAACGTACTAGGAAATAGCACACATCAAAGAAGCAACCTCAGTTTTCCTCAAGTGGCTATGTGCTTAGTTTCCATGATTCATATAAGATTCACAGGTGCTTTACTTTATTATTTTTATTTACTGTAACTTTGGTCCCTTGGAGAAACTTCAGGAGAAAATTTATACTTCTGTTGAAGTCACCATCTCAACAGAAAGATTTAACTGAAACTGGAAAAGCGATTGCAGTTGTATTAGTTTCTGCTGGAAAAAAAATATCTTTTTTTTTTTTCTCTTTTCCAATTGATATTTACCCAGATAAAGAGCCTGTATATTTTTTACTGCAGTGACTTGTTCCTTCCTGAGCTCTCTGGAGGGAAATCTCCAGCTCTGGAGTTGCAGAGTTATCAGCCACGTGCTGTGGTCTGTGACTTGTGGGCTGCTCATATCTTAAAGCCCTATGGGAAATCTTTTTTCTTTACCACATGAATCTCTGGACATTTGATCTTATTGCAGCCTGCTCTCATTCTTGACACTCAGAACAGTTCACAGGGAAAGCATTAATGACCAGGTGAGCTGCCCAAATTAATTTCTTTAGCTTAACTTGGTTTTACTGGAAACGAAGTCCTGGCCAGCAACTGAATCAGGGGTGGAACCTTTCTTCACTCCAGAATTTTACAATACTTGTTATTTTAGTCCTTTTTACTGCCACAGATGAGATTGTTTGACTTACAGTTTAAGATATGTTTTGGGAGAAAAAGCACTTTATATAAATGAAATGTGTTATTATTACTATTACAGGTTTCTCCATAACTTTTATAGTTCACAGGCTGTCAGCATTTTTAGAAACCCTGTATTTTAGGTGTCTAAAGTTTGGCCTTGAAATTGTCCTCAGAGTTAAAAGTTGAAATAAAATGTAGAGAGGAATTTTTTTTTTTTTCAAGTAAACTTTCAGGAAAAGAAAGAAATGGTTTTTCATGATTGAGTTTTCTGTCCGATGGATGAACTTGAAAACAATTTAATGGACAGGCATACATGTGATTTTCTTTGCCTTTGCTGTATGAGTACAAGCCAGTTATCCAAATCTACCCAATAGGTCACTATATTTCATCGTGCTCCTGACTAGGCTGAGCACAGATTGTGCACTCAGTGTTTGTAGCTGTAGCTTTTTCGGCTGTCATCCTTTTTATTATCAGATAAACTAAAGACTAATTTAATCTATTCAGAAAGAGTCTGTTCTGTGGACAGAATGTATTTTCAGAGACTCTCCCCTCGTTCCTCCACGTGTCTGCATGATTTCCAGCCACAGTCAAAATACTGCTGGCATCATCCAGAGAATGTATTTTAGTTTGTAGTTGTGTGCTGTGCCCAAACACGTTATGTGTTTCAGCTTGAGAGCAGAGTAGAAAGAAATGCTATAGATATATGAAGTTAAAATTAGATGCCAGTAGTTCTGCTTGAATAATATCCAACCTGTTTCAGCCTAGTAGGGAAGCATTCTCTCAAAGAAGTTTTCGTGATCTTGAGGAGTGTGGGGAAACAACAATTTTCTTTTGTTTTCATCAAATGGCCCTCGAAGAAAATGTCTAAGGGGCTGCCCTGACCCTAAACCGTGTCAGAAAAATACGTTTAAAAAATACCACCGACCAACAAAATAAAATGGGCTTTTTTTTAAAAGGAAAGAAAGTTGAAGATGTTACAATCAAAATGCGTAGAAAAAATTGTTGCTTTTAATTGTGGGAAATCTGCACAAATTAGTTTTCCGAGGATATTTTCAACTTTGCCTCAGCCTTCAGCATGCCAGCAAGCTGCTTTATATAGCTCGTGTCAGAGAAGCTGTGTTAGTAATTGATGCTGGGGAGCTGCAGGCTGCCATGTCAGAGTCTCATGATTGCTACGTTTGTTGGCCCACGTGCATTATTAACGGTTGGATGGCAGTCCCCTGGTGGAACATACATTAAAGGGTGCTTGTGTTAATTACTAGGAAGAAGTAGACAAAAGTATGTATTTGGGATGTCATTTTTTTTGTCAGCTGAAGCCGACGAATCCAAGTATAGCGAGTGCTGTACCCTATAATATCTTTGTACCACATAGTTGTATGCTGCAATTTGCACAACGTCTCTAGCCATCCACAGTACTTCTATTACGTGGGCTGTGTTGCTATGTATGCTTTAATTTATCTTTATATTTTTCAATATTTTACCATGTTCCTACTGAGGCAGAGGGATTGTTAGGCACCCAGTGAGAAGAACAGAAAGGAACCCCGCGTTTCTGCTGTTCTGCGTGTGGTTGATAAAAAGATGCAATCTAGCTGCTATCTCATTTATGTACAATACGTCAAGGATGAGAGCAGATTACTGCTGTCTGGACTGCCTGAGGCTGGAATTAGTTTCATTGTTCCTTCTATTAAATTAAAAAATAATGTGATTGTTGTTACGATTTTGTTCCTCGAGGGTGGGGAAGCAAAGGGAGCTAAAAGCAATACAAGTGGCATGTGGATTTAGGGAGAAACAGTATTTTAATAGCCTTGATTCGTGTATTTTCTCTCATGCACATTCTTGTGGTAGTTATGTTGCATCCTATTAAATATGTCTACTAAGAGCAAACGAGATTCTCACAGTGGTGCAGATCAAAGGACATGCGTAATTTTGATGCCTGAGTAACTCCTTCCTTTCTTTGGGAGACTTGCGAGAGAATGATGCTCATGTCTTGATGATGCAGGATCAGGCCCTAGGTTTCTTTTCTGTGATGTGCAATGCTTCAGCTTAATGCAGATGGTTGAAATGTTCTCCAGCAAGACTGCAAATTCCTCTTCACGGAAAAGTAGATTATACTTTTGGGAAGAGGATACAGCTGGAAACAGGGGAAGGGACTAAAGAGGGGGAAGGGCCATTGCCTCCAGCAATTGCTCTTCTGTCCCGAACACTCCCTTACACAAGTTGCTCCTTTGAATACAGCAACTCACGACTGCAAGCATTAGGGCAACCTGTATCTGAGTCAATCAAAACCTAAATGCTAGAAGATCGTGTCACCTGGAAAAACAAAAAAAAATATGTAAAATGTACCTTTGAAGAGGGCCCCACCTTTGTGCTGTAAAGGACTCTTGTTCTGGAAAGTTCTTGCTGGGCTTGGCAGCACTTTCCAGTAATGAAATCTGGTGGAACCTGAAATCTCTGAGGGTGTTAATGAGGAATTTTGCTGGCCCTATAATGGAGACAATGATCCAAAACTCCTTTCAATGCAAAGAAAGACTGTAACTGGCTTAAATGGTTTTGGGATCAAGCCATGAACTCTGTAATGGTGGTCACTCTGTAGGCAGACTGGGTTGGACATACAGACACTTGCTGATTTATGTTACAGCTCAGTCTCAGTTGCAGCAGTGCTTACTTTGAAGCTCCTTCTAGGTCTGGTGCAGCATGAAGAGACTAAGCATGATGATGACAGGCCCATTTATAAAATTACATTAGAACTCCTTGCATTAGAAAGTCATACTGAATGTCCTTAATGACCAGAGTGTTAAAAGCTGCTTTTACAGGTAGCAGACATTAAAAGTTAGATAGTCCTGAAACATACTGACTCACCTGGGACACTGGATGCAGCCTTTTGGTTTTCTTGCTCTAGTGAGGCTGAATGTGGAAAGAACTAGGAGAGTTTGCTAAGGCAAACAATGAGAAGTGGGAACAACAACAGCAACAACAAAAAGTCTGGTGGGATCAATATTTTACTGGTGGGAAATAAGCAGGAATGAATCACTACTGTTTAAAAAAGAAATAAGAGGCCTGCCAGTGTTACTGAGGTCCTGCTGCAAGTGCTTAGAAGATTCCCTGAGCTATTCTTTGCCCTCCACTCTGTGCTAGGTGCATGTTACTCAAAACGTACCTACCATACTGGGTAGTGCCAGAGGTGGCTGACTGTTGTGCAATACGGTTTAAAGAGGCATCAGTGATAATCCTGATGGTAAGTAATGTTTCAGATGGGGCTTTGCTACTTTTGAAAGTTACATTTTCTTTCATTCCTTTCATGTGAAGTATTCTTAAACGGATTACTAACTCATCATACGCATGGCCAAGTCGAAGACAAAGAAAAGGGGCATGCTTTCCCTTCTCTCCTCCCATCTTTCCATTCCCTTCCCCAGGCTCTTCTGCTTTTTGATTCTGTGTAGCATGAGGAGGCCATAATGAAAGGCTGGCCATAAACTAGAAGATTCTGTTTAAATGGTGTTCCTTTTCTTTGTATTGAGGCTCCAGGCCGTTTCGCTCTGGTGCTTTAAACTTCTGATTTATTATCAGGCAGATCTTGGGCTATTCCTTGCAGTGATCATGGTCCCCGCTAGGTAAACTGCAGCCTTATGGCAGAGGTTTATGAGAGTGCTTGTGTGATGTTCCCATTAACTGCAGCACAGCCTTTCGTGTGCAGGGCAGTCAATGACTTCCACTGATAGAATTGATGCTCCACTAACTTACTGTGCTAAAGAGAATCTAAATACATCTCCAGGGAAGTCTATTTTTCCTCTTTCTCCTGTGTTCTAAGCTTAGAAATCTTTGATTTTGAATTACTTACCACGAGAGTTTGTGAGAGAGCCTCTCTTCTATGTAAGAAATAGGATTTTTTTTTAATGAACCGCTTCTAAAGTACTCCTAAATAAGCAGTAGAAGATAAAGACATGGGATAGATATGCATAACGTATCTTTTTTGGTTATGAGGATACTAGAAGTTCTTTAGTTATATACGTAATGGTTGGAAGGAAACTCTTGACTTATTTGGACTGTGTATCACACTGTGACAGGTTAACCATCATTCGTTTAGTAACAAAGTATTTAATCCTACGGCTGTCAGCCACTTATTAAAGTATTTATAAACTATAAAAAGGAGGTCTTAATTGGAAGTGTTGCCCTATTGGAAATACTCCCATGAAGGCTAGCAAGAATGTTTCCAAAAATAACATGTTTAGCAAAAGAAAGATATCTCCATGCTCCATGGCATAGAGTCCTGAACTAGCACTCAGATGACATTGAAATAGTTGCAATAATGTTCTTAGACACTGTGTTCCTGAAACTGGACTGTCCTTCTTTTTAATACTCTTAATTACAGTGGAACATAAATATAGTGACCTGTACCTACTGAAGTCACTGTTAGTTTCCCCACTGTGTTCAAGGGGGAACAGAATAGGTGCCTTTGAGCCCTACAAAGATACTGTCACGCAGCAGTCTGCTGAAGCCTTTTATTTTTGGTTTGTAATTTTTCACTTTTATAGAATTACCCTGGTAAACTAAATTGTACAGTCGTTTCTGTTTGCATAGTTTTATTGGCTCTAAAAGCATTTCCCCTATGTATGTAATATAATTTACTTATAGATAAAACAAGAGAAGATGCCAATTGATTTACAGGGTGCCTGTGTCACAGGAACTCACTATAATACGGCACTCTGGTAAGTTGCCTAATTACTGGCCACCATGTCTTGTCAAGACGCTTAAAAATCCAGGTTACCACACAGTGACATTTCACTGAAGATCAAGAAAGGAAGTGAAGAGGTGTAGCAGCATTTTCATGGAAGGGAGAACATAAGACTGCTCATTCTTTTCCCGTTTTAAATTGTTATACTAAGTAATTGACAAGCAAGTTTGGAGATTTTGCAAGGCTCTGATGACCACAACTGCATTCCTCAAACCATTAGATCAGTTTCCAGAGGGACCCATTGCTGGTTTCAGGAATTACTTGGGAAAACTGAGCTCCAGACAAACAGCACAAACTGGGAGCTGAGTAATTACGGAGTTATTCAAATTTATGGCAGAAGATGCCTTTGTGTGTCACTCTGTGATATGCCTGGAAGAATCATCCAGCAGGCAGTAATGCCTTATTGGGCTGCCTGTTCCTCTTGCTGAGCGTGCCCCAGTGTGCTTTGGTTTGCTTTGCCTGCTCTTCTCTACAGCAGCACACAACTCTTGTGGTCAAATGTTCGTGTAAACTTTTATCTGAGGAAAAAGAGAGGCTGGTGTTATTTGCAAAGCAGCCAAAGAATAAAGGTAGAAGATAGCCCTGCTTTTAAACTTTCACCTTGTTTATCCTGAAAAAAACTCCTCACATACTGAGGATTCAGAGTTCCAGTACCTCAGGAGTGGTATTAATCATGCTGCTGAACACCCAGCCATGAAGCTGAACTTGTATTGTTCCTGCAGTCCCGAGGGCTGGCTGCCAGGGCAGTGCCTGGGCTCTCCAACCTCCCTGCCCCAACGCAGGCTGCCCAGGGCTCTGCAAAGAGCTGGAGGAGGGCAGCTGCCTCTGCCAGTGCTGCAGCCTCTTGACACTGTCCTTGCACAGCAGTAAAGTCATAGTGGAGCCAGGGCTGCTGCTCTAATTTACAGTTGGCTATTTTTCCGTTGCCGCTATATCAGGAACAATATCTCTATCTGCGTTATGTCTAGAGACATACACAAAGCTCCTCTAACTTCCATTTTCTCATGTGAAAAAAGAACTCAATGACTTAGTCTCATGTTACTCAACTTCGTAGCTGGAGTTAATGGACCAGGCCTAATTCCAGACTGGTTCCCAATTTATTGGATGCAGCTGATGTGCAAATCAAATAGTTCTGGCATCCTGATACTTCCTGTGAATGAAAAATAACACTCAACTAAATAGTTGTGTGAATTTCATCCCCATTCATGCAACAGACTAAAAGACAACTCACATTTGGCAGCTGTGCAGGAATGGGAGAAAAGATTCAAATCAGAAGAAAAATGTAAATGTTCTTGAGAGAGTATTTTTCCTCAATGAAAAGGAAGGAAAAAAAAAAAAGCCAGCAATGGAAACCCATGAGCTTAATCCTGGAAAGATCTAGTCAGCAGAGTTTAATATCTCCATGGGATGTTAAGGTCTAAGAAATAGAGAGTCTTGCAAGAGGGGGCATTACATCTCTGCTGCTCAAGAAGCATTACAGAAGAGTCTTTTTGTCTCAAGATGAAGATTAGCTTCAGACCCAAGTGGGTGCAGAGTTGGATTTTTATCTGAACAGAGCAGTCCTGCTCCAGTCCTTGTCTTCCTTGCCATGGGTTCTTTTATTGTCTCATTTATTGATTGTACTGCTTAAGGCAGCAGCTGTAGCTTATGAATATGATAGAAAACTTGCATTTTTTTGGAGGCAGCTTAATTTTCTTTCTTTCTTTTTTTTTTTTTTTTTTTTTTTAAGATACTTCTCTCTGTGGCTGTATGTTTGCTAGAACTGGAATGAGTGAAGCAGTGGGCATTTATCTGCCCACGCACAGTTTGGTGGTGGAGAAGTCAGGGGTAGAAAGCCCTGGGGTTTACTGGGTATTTAAGGAGGTATTCAGATGATCCACAACTGTTGTCAGAAAATGCCACAGTATTAGCTGTGTGTGAACACAGGCTTCTACACTGGTCTCTACATACTTTAGCTGGATTCCCACTGTGGAAAGCATAACAAGATAGAGGAGTCATATTTGAGTCTTGAGACATTGCAGACTAAATAGGTAGGATAACGAATGTGAAACAAAACACATAGAGACAGGAAAGAACCTGTGAAAAGTCACAGGGCGAAAGTGAATTTGGGAATAAACCCAAGTGTTCTGAATCCAAGTGATTTTTTTCGATTACACAGAATAAACATTCTTTTATCTCACCTAGTAAGCCTGAATATCTTGGCCTTAAGCAAGCATATGTTTCTTGTAATGTTTTCCAGTCTGGTTACAACAGTCTTATTGTAGAAGGACTGTGTGCTGTATCCTTCTGAAAGTCTTTGTCATGAGATATGACATTGCCACTGGAATGTTTATTGTACTCTGTCATTATTTATACTCCATCACTTCCATTGACTGCCTGTCCCACCCGCTCCCCGGAGATTAGCAGAGTCAGGGAAAGGATAAATGATTAGCAGCTAGTCAAGGGATATAAGAGCTGAAAGGGTCAATATAAAACAAAGGCTGCCACATATAATTCACAAAGAATGTGAGGCATTGCTTTTCAGAGGCAACATTCACATAGCCAGGATTTTAATGAGAATGGAAAATGCTAACATATAAATCCAGTGCCAGAAAAAAATATTAGCAACAAATGTACTGAGAGGTAAATATTTTTGCCATTAAGCCTGGTACTCCATTTCTGACATGAACTATTAAAACTCCTCCTAAAGCTTTCATTAAATCATGTCTTCAAAAGACCCTTTAAAACATGGTCCTTTGTTTGGAGAGAAATGTTAGCAAAGATGACACATATATGATGATGAACTAACTGAATATCTTACAAAAGCTTGGTTTATTCAAAGTGTGCAATGCAGACCTGATCAAACTCTCACTGAAGCTGATGAAGGGTCTTCTGACATCTGAAGAAGCTGGTATTTTCCCTCAGGGGTACAGTTTTATTCATATTAGCATATCTATGTCATAAACCAGAGTCCCATTAAGTTACTTGCTATGCACACAAAACAGAATAATTTTTGTGCCTGTGCCTTGAAGACTTCACTCCGTGGATGCTTAGCTCTTGCTGCGTTCCTGTCACCTCTGTTCCCCCCTCACCAAGGGTTGCTAAAATCCTTACCTATGGAGGGATGTACATGGAGACAAGGATTGTGCTTCAGCTGGAGCCCTGGGTGAAGCTTCACTGACTTAACTGGGCTTCCAAAGGAGGCTCAGGGACCCTTCCCCAGGACCAGCAGCCCTGGCCCCCTTACCATATTCCTATGGAGCCTTCTGTCTTATCCTGCTTCATGGTTTTTTTTTTTTTTTTTGCCATATCAGACCTCTTGTATTCCCAGACTTCCAGGGTTCCTCATTCCCAGAAACTTACTTTGTCCTTGGAGGTGAAGTGCAGGGCACTGATGTCTTTATCAAGAAGTTAAATGCATTATTGCCAATTATTCTATAAACAATCCATCATTCCTGTTATTATCATGCAGAGTACATTAAATTTTAATGTTTCTCTGCTCCAGGGTGTCAAAGTCCTTGTGCCCTCCAAAAATAAGGATGCAGACTTTGGTCTTTGTGCAGGAAAATTAGGGCATCTTTGTGCTTTTTCTTTTTGTCTGATTAGAAAATGTGATATGTACTGATTCTTCACTTGGAAATTTATCTTGGGCTAACTGCTCTGTGCTCCTTGTGTGAAAAATTGCCTAAATAGTCTCTAAAGCCTCTTCTGTAATAAATATGAATGAATATTGATTGATTCTTCTTATAACTGTGATATTCAGTCTTGTGGGAAATGGGGTTGTTTGCTAATTCAGACTTTATTTGTGTATTGACAAAGAATTATGTAAAACTGAAACTCAGAAGTGCCAGTGAGACTTGCCATTGCTATTGGGTTTTGTAGCTTCATATTGGCTTTGAATTCTGTGCAACTTCTTGCTGTTGCTGGTGCTTGTTATTTGTAGGTACCAAACCTCTCTTTTGTGGGCTTTTGGTTCCAGCTGAGCTTTATGAAATCAAGCTATCAAAAATACAGGCTTGTTTTGTTTGGGATATGTGTGACTGTCCTGTGGCAATGGAAGCAGGTGCTGGCTGCCTGTCTGTCCTGCTGCCCTCCAAGGGCTGTGCAGCCCAATGGGCCAAGTGCCCAGCTCCTGCCCAGCTAGTGCTGCATCATCCTAGTTTCTTTAAATTCTCTCTGCCCCAGCTAAATGGGGGTTGTGAATCACGACTGCAGTTTAAATGCTAACTCTGAGTGTCTTGAATGGTTCTCATCTGATGCAAACGTTTCTCTTCTTAAAAAGAAAAAAAGAAAAGCCATTAGTAGGAAAAGTCCAAGCACTGTTTTGGAAACTAAGAATTGTAGAAATATTACCTAATAGGAAAAGTATTCTTAAAACTGATTCTACTCTTTGCATCCCTTTAAGGAATTATGCTTTATGCCTGCCTTCTGGTCCCTGTCACAGCTCTTGTCATTACCTAGATGTTGTTTCCTGTTGCAGAGCTCTGCTTTGGGTCTGGGTAGTTGTATCGCAAAGGGAAATATTTTTGCCTATGTCAAAATAATTCAGGTGAATGGGTGGAAATAAAAAGATTCGTTCACCTCTTTCATTATAATTGTGTTGGATTTGAAAATTAAACAGCCTTTTCAATATCAGTCAGACCAGTTGTTTCCCTTTAGAACTACTTTCCCATCAGTTTGGAAAATCAGAGGAGATTAAGAAAGCGTGTATAGAAGGAACATCTGCTTCTCATTTTAGAAAAGCAATACATTTTTAATATAGTAATGCAGAGTAGCAGAAAAAGGCACAGCAAAAGCAAACAAAAAAACCTTGAAAAAAGACACTGTCATCTAATTCACTAAACAGTTTTGGAAAATTATCATGAACTTCTATCAGCGTGACCACAGAATCTACTTTATTATGCTGATTATAAGGAGGGTGGGGTAAAGCTGAGACAGTATTTCATTCATCTATCCAAAAATGCCTTTAAGCTTCTTGCAGCATATGTGACTTGAATTTTGTAAGGCTAGTGGACGGCCTCAGCAGAAAACTTTGTAAGTACTTGATTTTATTTGCATTAAAAATAGTGTTTTCTAGGAGTGCAGAAGCAGCATTAAGAAACAGTTTCGGACCAGAGGAGCGAACATGACAAGCAGTCGTGTTAATAGCCAGGTTTGGCAAGTAGTAGCTCCCAAAATGCTTCTTGGAAGAACCAGTCCAAATGAACAGGTTTAGGGTAGTTTTGTACTTTTAGCTTTGCTTCATCCATGCTCAAAGATTACTTTTAGCCTGGCCCACTTAACTGAGGTGTGTTAAAACAGACTAGAGGATGAAAGACATAAATGAGATCTTGCTTAGGAAAGAATGACCCCATGGGATTTGGTGTTTATGGCCTCTCAGCAATCTCCAGATAGGTCTGCCAGTGATAATAATAATAATAAAAAAAAACAAGCACAAATCTATTATTTATTTATTTATTTAACAGTCTGACAAACTCTTTTTGAGCCCTGCCAACCAAGCTGGCTTTGTTCTGTTTGGTGTTCTGGTAGCTTTGAGTGTGTGCTGGTTGGGAGGGGAGATGACAAAAGCAGAAAAAGCTGCTCTGCAGGGCTTTGCATTACATTAAAACAAAGTACGGTCTTTTAAGGAATGAGTTACTGCTCCAACACGGGCACCTTGAGTGAAATAACTTGCATTTTAAATTACCTGATTTAAATTGGAGCTCTTTGGAGCCAGACTGCATTCATTAGTTTTGGAGACGTAATATCTAGTTGGAGGTTATGCCCTGAGTCAGTTGGAGACAATGTGGAGTGTCCCAACAAGTCTAATGACCCTGGCTCTCATAAACAAATCTATTAATAATACACAGGAAAGAAACCAGCTCTCACTTGCTCTCTCATTTGAATTGACTTGCTTATAGAGGTGATAAAATGTGTCCTGGGTGTTTCAGTGTCAGTGACTTAACTTTTCACTCCTTAGCCCATCCTCAGTTGTCTAAATCATGTGCAGGTTTAGAGGGCTGTGTACATATGAATTTTTTTCTTACATATGGATATAACTATTTAACTGTAAGGACAGATCAAAATCATCTGATGGCTATACTGCTAATTACTTTAATGAGACTATTTCTAGAGAGACAATAGTAACATTTTCACTTTGTCATTCTTTGGAACAGATCTGTGCTTTGAGGGCATGAGAAATCCTTTTTTCACTTAAGAATTAAGGCTGCTTTTCATACAGATCATCAATTCAATCCTGTGTTTATTGGTGCTCACATAAGGAAAGGCTGCCATGCTGAGCTCTGTTTCTCACTGACTGGCATTTAAAATTTTTGAACATCAAATATTTACTGATGTAACTTGGTTGCTGCCCAAATTGAATTTCAAAGGCCCTTATCCTGCAGTTTCTATTTGTGAGTGCCTTCCATTGAAGTCAGCTCCATGCATCTCTAATGAAAATGAACTTTCTTTTTTTTTTCTGTGGCTATTTTTCAACCTTTCTGTGCTTTCCATTTATTACCATGATTTACAACAATATTGTGAGTGTTATTAATCCAGATTGCAGTCAATGGGAGTTTGGCGTGGCTCTACACTGCAGCACTGCATCTTAAATAGCTTTGGCTTCCAGGCTGAAAGAATCTGGCATGAATCTGCTTGTCACCGCCCAGTGTTTACAAACACATACAAAATACTCATCGTGCCCATAGGCACCCAGGCCAAAGAGAAAGAAAAAGGGAATACATATAATGTTATGCATTTGAGATCTTTGAAACGGAGGAATGTATGAAAGTAGAGACCATGCAGGATCCGAGGCTTCGTGAGGCTGAGCAAGGTACTTTGTGCTCAGAAATTCCTGTGTCCAGGCCTCAGCGCTGACCCGCAGATGCTGTGCTGAGTTAACTGCCTGAGAAATCTGTGTGAATGTCATTTCATGTTTGGGGAGGATTTTTTTTAGCTGTAAATTTAAAGAAAAGCCATTTGGGAACTGTGCGTGTGGGAGATTATAATTTTAACTCAAAGGCTGCAGTTTCCATTGCCGGAACTTCAGCTTTCATCAAGCAGTTTGGAAAAAGTTGACTTTTATGGTATTTGGGACCCAAAACCAGAGAGAAGAGGTATTACTCTTTTAACACTGTCATGACTTTGCACCTAGAGTACGTTCAGCAATCCCTGCCCCAGCTTTTCTAGGTGCCGTGAAGCCTACCTCTGTTATGAAGCAGGTGATTTGAAGTGAATCAAAGAGACAAGCTGAAGAAAGATGAGCACAAAGTAATAGTTTCTGTTCCTGTAGGTCATAAGCAACTGTTTTACAGATGCACAGTGTCTGACAGCCCACACCAAGATCTGCAAGGTGTCAGATGTTGTCTTGTCAGCTGTTGGAAGAAGCCCCTTGTTCAGTGCCATAAGAAAGATGGGATCCTGTGAAGAGCATGGTATTTTTATTTAAAAGGATGTGAATTGAACTTGCTAGTCTAAGAAAAATAGCAAGATCTTCTGATGCTGAACATGTTCAGAAAGGACAAAATTTTTTTTGCTATGTACATTAATTAAAAAAAAAAAGTATGCAGACAATTTCCTCATCCATTCCCTCCTTCTTTTCTTTCTCTCTTCATAAAATGCTATCCAGTAGAACAGCCAAGATATTTTTCAGTCTGTTGCTCATGGGTTTTTTTCATTACTACTTTTGTTCTCACACTGCTTGCCCAATACAGCAGGTGTTAAATGGAGAACTCTGAGAACTGGGGAAGGCTATTGGTGTAGCATTTGATTAAAAATACTTTCACAGGAAATTGATATGTCAACTATTTTTAACCTCAGGCAAAGAAAGGATCAAATCCAATCCATATTCAATTACATGTATCAACCTTTTCTGATTTCAGATGCCTTTATAGCCCTGATAATCCTTTTTTTTCTCTTTTTCTTTTTTTCTTTATATTGTTGTCTGTCACGATTTTCCACCCTTTATGATATCATAGATTTTTTTTTTAATTTCAACTGTATAGTTGTACCATTATGAAATACGTTTGCCAATCATTCATGTTGACCCTGGGAGACAGCAGTGCTTTCCTTGTTGCTTCAGTGTGTGTCAGCATAGTTCTGTTGGAAAGAAGGAAGCAAATGAAGGTCTGTCTTTTATGCATAACACATTATAATTCCCTATTCCTAAGCTATAATTTTTGTACAATTTTAAAAGTTTTTTTCATTACAAATGATAGTTACATCTTAAGGTGAATCAGTCAAAGAGACTCTAAAGTAAAACTGTTGGGTGATCTAAGCCCAAGGTCTGTTGCAATGCCATTTTCTAACATCTTGGAAGAAAACAGCCAGTATAGCCACTGTAGAAATAGGTGATTACTCTTTCTTTCTCTCTCTTTCCTGTCTGTCTTTTTCTTGTGGGTGACCATGTAGAAGTAGATGGTGTAAGGTGGAAAGTCAGTAAACCATGTGGCCTGGGTAGGTCGTGCGAACAGTCAGGATGTCACTGTAAGGACAGGAAGTCCTTAAATTAGAAGCTTAGTTTTACTCTCTAATTTATTATATAAACCAGAATCAAGGGTGCTTTAGATTCATACACCTGTAAGAACATTTCAGTGGGGCTGTGAACTGCACAAAAGACACAATATTGACATATTCTTGCAGGTTGAGAAGACGAGGCTTCAGAACCTGTGAATTAGACAAAATGCTGTATTTTTGTAAACAGAGACAAGTGAACTCCAAATTGAACTTGAAGTGGGAGGGAGTCCAAGCTCCAGCACAATGGATCAGTGGCAGATGTGACCCATAGAGCTGTCCTCCTTCACATTGGAAAAAAAATTCATGTTGAATTAGAAGGTGCACACCATCCTCCCTTGGTGGTCACTACTATGCAGCAAAATATTTGCTTTTTAAATTCAGGGGAGGAGACAGAAAACGATCTAATCTCATGAAGGTTCACCCCACCCTCTGCTTGGCTTTTCTTCCTTGGCAAGCCTTCCCAGCAGCAGCTGGCTGACTGTTTTTCTTCTGCAATTGTGTTCATGACATTTCCTGCAACTAGGTTTTCCTGAAGGCTTCCAGCAGTCCTTTCAGCTCCCACCCCCCGTTTTTGGCCCCTTCACCCACTAACCATGGCCTTGTGCCTAGTTCCCAGCAGTGCAAGAACCATATCCCCATCACACATCCATGCATCTCCTCTGTATGCTCTCAACACATACAATGGGTTTCTCTGGTTTGCTTGTAAACCTGACTAATTTACTGAGAGTCAGTGGTTGGTGTAAGGGATGCTGAACAGCTGTGATTTAAACACAGACAGTCCTTCCTCATTGATACCTGCTCTGTCACACGGACATAAAGCTCATGCTGTTGCTCAGTGACAAGAGGTTACTTTCCTCTTCTAATAAGTTTCTGCTTTGAAGAAGCTGCATGTACTGCTCTCCATGCAGAAGGATTTATACCAAAGTCCTAGATTAGGGAGAACCAATGCACAGAACCTGGATTGCTTAGCATGCTACTAAAAACACACTACTGAAAGCTGCATGCACTGTCATTTCACAGGCTTTTAGAAGCACTCAAGTCACTTAATCTTTTAGTGTAAAAAGCTTACTTGTATATTAAGCTTTCTGTTATCAATGTCATTAAATTGATATCTCAGTGCTACAGGATCCAAGTCACATGTAAGTTGTGAGACACAGTTCAACTATAGAAATGCAATACTGAGGTGCAGACGGTTCATTTTTCATAGATTAGAGAGTACTTTGAAGTAGAGCTGTCGAAGATCAGAGACGGTTAATTCCTCATTGTACCTGGTTTCTTACATGTTGCAGGGTGTTCTGTCCGACAGACGCTTTTGTGGCAGAACTTCAGTGAAGTCTGAGAAGATGACAATTTTGTGCAGTTATCAGAAATGGTTCTGAAAAGCCTTTGAAGTCTGTGTCACGTGTGGTAAAACACGGGGCATATTCTTTACGAGAAGTAAATAGGTAAATCTGTATGGACCCTTCTTGCATACACGTTATTTATCTATTCTTTTTCCATGTGGGTTTGCACACAATTCTGTACAGCTCGGGGATGGTGCAGCCTCACTTGGTGTAGTTCTTTGTCTAATGAGTGACATCTGTGTTTAGAGTTAAAGATGGAGAAAACCAATTATTTGTCCTTTGCCAGAGATACTTAATTGAGGGTAAAACATACATCTGGGATTTATTTGTGTAAAAAGATATACAACTGAAGTACTGTCTTCTTCTGACCTGACCCTGCAGTGCCCTTTCCATTTAGCGTATTAAGAACCAATATTTATCTGGAGATATTTTACAAACCAGAAATGACAGTTATTGTACTGTCTTATCTCTTACTAGAGCAGATCTTTCTCTCTCTCTCTTTTGTTTTCTTTTAAGCCACTGTTTCTGTGTCATAGATGTAATTTGTAATACAGACTAACTATGGATTATTTAATCGCTTTATTCAAGAAAGCTATAGACAGGATGGACAAAACATTATGCAGGCTAATGGGCAAACATTACACTACCTGCTCTTGCTGCTGCTAAAATAGAATGAACTCTGCCAACAAAATCTAAATTAACTGAAGTTGCAGAAAGCAGTTTTCCAGACATGGATTATGGACGATTAGTCTTTTGGAGTCTCTGAACTAGTGCTCTTCAAGAATACTCTGAGTAGCAAGAGGTGGGATTAAGGGAAGAAAGCAGTTTCTGAAAGACACTCCATATTTCATAGGTGGTTTGTGATTTGGAAGGTGTGCAGCACCCCTGCTGTAAAAGGCGAGGCTGGCAGTGGTGCGCTTTCAGGAAGGAGCAGGAAGTTCAGAATTGATGGATCTAGCAGGGAACGTACCAGTTGGATCCAGAAGCCTTGCACGGGGTGTTCACAGGGCAGCCAGCAATGGGGAAGGGCTTTAACAGATGAAGGGCTCCTCTGTGTCAATTAGTGTCATACTGCTACTAGTACTGTCATCTGTCCACAGCTGGAAAGAGGGTGGCATGAGTAGATTGTGGGTTTTATCAGTGGGATATTTCCTGTTGATGAGGGATGTGAATCTTGTCCCATTGACGCTTCCCAGCGTGGCACACTTGTGAGAGGGTGAGGTTTTAAAGTTTGCTTTGCTGCCCTTGTGGCAAAAGGCTAGAGGATGTCCTAGGGGACAAGAGAGACCCTTGGCAAGTGTGTGGCAGTCTCTCTGTGCCGGGGAGTCCCCGCCCTGCAGTCGTAGCTCTTTCTATGGTGCATGCTTAGGGAAAACACGGTGAGGCAAGGGACTAAAAATTTTGCCCAGGGATGTTACTCAAGCAGATAAGAAAATTCCATGTCTGTTTTCCAGAGATGTGAGTGAAGAAGTAAATGGTCTTATCTACCGCATAGCTACTTGAAGTGTGTGGAAATCCAGTATGAATGTGTGGATGTCCTGGGTTAGGCAAAAATGCTTTATTATCACTAGAAAGGAGGGAACTGTGCTACCTTGTGCCTGACACTCATTGTTGGACTTGTGGGAGAGGAGAGGGAAAATTGCAGCAGGGACTTGCACTTGATTGAGTGTCAGCATGCTGAGGTGGTGGGGTGTTTTTCCTTCTTTCCCTAAAACAAGGAGAGCAATACTTGCTTATCTTTTGGCTTGACAGTAGAATTCTGTTGCAATAATCCGAAGGCTGTCAATTTACTCGTGATTTGTTTATGTTGAAGACACTTGTAATTAAAAATTGCCTTAAGGTAGAGCCTAGCACAAAGTGAACTTTGGGGACTGATGAATTAGAAAGGGTTGAACAGATTCTGGAAATTCTCTAGTTTGCATATTTTGCCTATAACAAACTATTACTTCACTCTGATTTGAATTATTTTGACATGAAACTGGTGTAACAGAGTGGAGAATGGGATCTCAGAGCTCCCTGAATGGAGGAGATTGAGTTAGTGGCTAAATCTGTTTATGGAAGATAGAATTTCTGTCATTATAATGCTAAGGTGTGTTAAAATGAAATCTTGAATTACAGCATTGCTCTTTCAGTTCGAGTGTATGTTCTAAAATAATCACTGTTGTGGAAGGAAACTGCTTGTGATTTGCTCATTGTAATGCACATATTTCAGTGTTATTAATCCTAAAATGTGAGATCTTTATTACTTAATGAGAACAAACCCCAACAAAGGTGAAGAATACCACCCCAATCCTAAAAAAATTAACACATATATTTGTGCTTATTTATAATAAATAATTCTGGTTTGCTATTTACTTAAATGGAACACAGATTTCTCACTCAAAGTGACATGAATTTAATCCCAGTGTGTAAAATTAAGACTGAATACCAGTCCTTGCATGTTTGGAGTTTCTTTTAAAGCTATGAAAACTGACAACATTTGTTTTCAGTTATGGTGTGTTAATCTAGAATGAGACCATTGTAGTTATAGCAGTGAGAATTTTAAGTAGTTGAACAGAGTAATTTAGGCCTTTTCAAATGTTCCTTCAAAGTTTCTATTTTCTTTCTTGCAGACTCCCAGACAATACAGCCAAGCACTAAATAAGAGTAACAGAGTTCACCTTTACTGTGCATTTCTGGACTATAGGTATGTTATGTAATTTCAAATTCTTTAACTTTGTTTAATTCAATTAAACTTAGTTTGTGATGCTGTGTGTTACCTATACTCTCCGTGTTCTCTTTCATTCATGGAAATAGTTAAAGAAATGGAGCCACTGGTTTACAAACCCCACAATCTGATAGTGGCTTTTTATCATAGAGAGACTTGCTATTCACAGGCCCAGTGTTGGGTAGGTAACGGAGAGACTGAACAATTTTGGAATCACAGCTGCAGACTGATAGGAATCGTGCTTATCTTGCTTTATGAGTATGTCCACTTGGGCAGATGCTTGGATGTTTTAAGATGGCAAACCTCCAGGAGAGCCATTGTTTTAACTGGATCTGTGCCTGTGTCACCACATCATGTGAGATCAGTATTTCAGACCTGTGAATTTTGGCCAGTGCATGGAATGGAGAAACACTAAGACCCTGAACGCAAATTAGCATAAAAGGGAAATAAATATTGCCTTAAATTTCACTCAGAAAATACAAACTATGGAAAAGCAGTAGCTATTTTTTTTTTTAAGCTTTGAATATATTTTATCTAGTTTTGATTTCCAAACATGTTGCTCTTACTGAATTGATTGAGCAAGAATACAAATCGTGAATTTTGAATTTCATGGAGATTAACAGTTTTTAAGCCATAATGGTAGAAGCCTGATTGATAGAGCAATGGCCTGCAAAGCTGTGATCCCTCCTATCCGGCATGCATGTGGGAAGGTCACTGTAATTGTTTTATTGAAGTTTTCTTTCAAGTACGTTGAACTGTCCCAGCTGTAGGCAGTTACCCGTTGTTATGGTTACTCACAAATTACCATAAATTAGAAACAGATTTTACTGAAGCAAATTAATATGGTTGGGACATTGTTCCTGTACAGTTTTCCCCTGGGGCTTGGGCCCTTGAGGCTTTGCCTCAGGATAGAAACTGAAATATGAAATCTGTCCTTCCAAAGGAGTTTTATTTGTGTCAAGATGGTCTTATTCCCTAGTGCATGGTAGTTAACAAATAAGCAATTAGTTTCTGACCTATGAGAGACTCTCTTTGAGAAGTCAAGGAGGTCTCAGAGGACAGAAGGGTGAGGTAATACCTATCTTGAAAATAAGCACCAAGAAAAATACAGATCACTCAGCCTAGCTTCAGGCCCCAGAATAATATCCCAAGTAATATATGGTTAAGAAGCAGGCATTTTGGGTGGGTGACCAGCAGTGCCTGAGCCCATGGAGCCCGGCCAAGACACAAGATGTGTGCCTGGGGCTTCTGTGTCCCCACTCCACTGCAGGGCTGTGACAGCACAGGGGTTTCTGGGCTCGCCTGGCTCCAGGAAGAAGCAAACTCATGAAGATCACTTTCCTGAACAGCCAGGGGGACTGGGCCACAGAGACAGCCCAGCAATATCTTCAGCTGAAGGGTGAAGTGACAAAAACCAGTTGACACAGATGAGTCACTAGAAATCATGCTCAGCCGGGCTGATTTATATACTGTGATGGGAAGAGCGGGACAGTGGGCAAGGGAGAGGCAGCAGATAGGATACACCGACTTCCTTGATGTTTGCAAGGTTATTCATCTGCCTGATATTGCAGTTCTCAGAGTATAGAGATCTGGGTCTAGGTGAAATGCCATAAACAGATTGCACAATGTAAAGAAAAAATGTAGTTACCATTCATTGGTTATAAAACCAAACATAGTTATCATTCATTGGTTATAAAACTAGGAAGAAATCTTTAGAGACATTCATGTAGGAGTCTAATCTGGGCCCTGTTCTGGTCAATATTTTCCTTAACTATTTTCATGATGGAACTGAGAAGATACT
Organism: Todiramphus chloris collaris; assembly: GCA_025345505.1. Taxonomy (NCBI): domain Eukaryota; kingdom Metazoa; phylum Chordata; class Aves; order Coraciiformes; family Alcedinidae; genus Todiramphus; species Todiramphus chloris. Next base: position 6,124,991 of record JANVCC010000060.1, read on the forward strand.
AGCAATGTTTGTGAATGCTCCAGCCTGAGAAGGCTTGCAGACAGCTTTTGTCTCCTGTATAGGACAATGCATGTCAATTAACCTGATAAAATGCATTTTGATAAAGATTATGTTCCATTTTTGTGTGCTTCGCAGCAATGGAACCGGTGTTTGGTCTAATGAAGGTTGTGTGCGTGAGAGCGGGGACCTCAACTACTCGGTGTGTCTCTGTAACCACCTCACTAACTTCGCCATTCTGATGCAAGTGGTGCCCCTGAAGGTGAGATGAAACAGAAGAGTAAATTTGTCTGTTAAAAATGAAGCATAAATACATCAGTTGCATCCTCACACCACTTCAGGAAGTGATTGGTACTGGGCTCATTTTTGCCCAACTCACATTTATTCAACATCTTGCTCTCTGGGTTGAAGTTTTACTACTTCCTGATTATAGTTTTTTAAAACTTTTGGGAACTGAAATGGAGCATTAAATTAAACACATCTGTGGTAGGTGGGAATTTTCTTTATTCTCGCCCTCTTGCCATGATTTCTTCAAGTACTAGGCAGGAAAAGCACTGGAGGACATTCTACAGATGACCCTAGCTTTTATGATTCCTTTTCAAGACATGGATCTCTGAGATGTGGCGGTTTCAGGGTTTTGGTAACTAGACTTGTAGAATGTGAACAGCTGATCTTGAACCCCATGTGAAGCAAGGTCTGCTCCCAGCTGGCCCCTACCATTGTCTCTGCCAGCTTTCCAAATGTCTCCTCGCTGCTGTTTCTTCACCTTATTGCCAAGCAGGGGCTTCTGTAGAAGGACCATAAGAAAGAAAATGATGTTGTAAGAATTGAGAGTGAAACCTTATGCACAGTTTCATCTGTGCTCATTTCCTTTGTCTAAAGAGTTATCAAGCAAGCCTCTTTTCAGCTGGAATATGACACTTTCCTTGTATACCCAGGACCTTGTGCTTGCTATTCATGTTCATCACTGGTTTCAGATAAATTTTTGATGGCAAACACATTGCTCTCTTCATGAGATGTGTTCTTCTCTTTGTGATACCTTACAAAGCCTTGAAATTTCTCAGAGATGGAGCAGAGTGTCTGGTCCTTGCAGGTGACATGCAGGTTTGTGCCTGCTGAAGGAATCCCTCTACAAAACTCAGCACCCAGCAAGGTCAGCCCCATCCTGGATCTTGGCGGACAAACCAACAACACTGTCACGAACAAGAGAAATATATTTTTACTGCTTTATTTGGGTGTGCTACTGTCTCAGACAGCCCTCTGTTAATAAATAACAAATGTATAATAGAAATCACTTACAAACCATACATTTAAAGAAATGCATACCAATCATCTGTCAAACTTATACTCTCTGGGACATTCTCAGCTTTCTACAGACACCATCATAATAATAGAAATGAACAGACCTTAACAGACTTTCCAACAGAAGAGCTTTGGTAGGACAGTAGGAGTCTTATCACTGTGTGCTGCTAACAAGCGTGGTGTCCTCTCTGGTACAACTAGAGGGGCTTTGTCAGCTCTATTGGTGTAGATGCATTGTCTATATGGCCACGTCTCAGGCTCCTGTTAATTGGTTTAAATGATGTGTTTGCTCTTCTTTTAGTCAGTAGACGCACAGTTTTTATCTAACCATTATTATCATTATTACTTGTAAAGGACCTAATGACCTCAGCTGGTTTCCAAGTATTATTTTTCTAGGAACTCTTCGTACTCATAATAAGATGCAGCTTTCCCTGAAGACCTTCCCATCTTGAGACAAAATCAGAATGGGAGAAATGTGCTATTTTAAAAAGCAATATACAGGGATTTAGCCAGGATTAAACAGGGTGTCCACCAGTGAAATGCCAGTGAAAGATTAGTTGATTTTCCACTGGGGAATAGTTCTGAAAGGTCTAACTTCCAAATAAATACACTCAAGATTGTAGTGAATAATGAGATGCTGCAATAAGTTCTAATATTATGCAATAGTAATAACTGGAGATCAAAGATATTTTATATCAAATCTTTGGAATCAAGCTTTCCTGAAGAGATCTGAAATGCATAGCTAGGAAAGGCTAGACATGAGTGAACCATCCAGTTCTTCACAGCTGTTTAATGGTTCTATTTTCAATATTTTCTCCCATTTTAACTTCTGGTCTAATGTGTTTGCAGCTGGCATAGTCCATGGAATGGTTTTGCATTGCTTTTCTTTCCTTTATCGTAATTTAGAAAACAAAATGAAAGCGCTGCTGAGATGTTATGTGGATGTGTGAGATGCACAGACGTAGCCACTCTGATGCGTAAAGAATTCCCTGGTGACACAATACTGTTAAAGTCTGTATAAAATAGTTGTTGTTGTTTTTTGTGGTTCTTTTTTTTTAAATGAAAACTAATTCTCATAATTTTATGTTGTATTTTGACCCTTTTTTACCTAAAATACCATTTCTGAACAGAAAAAAAAGAAGGGATTTTGTAAGTTTGTGTCAAGAAGAGTAAAATGAAAGGTGGTAGGAGTATTTTTAGCATAGAGTCCATATGTTCCTAGTGCAAATCCATGAGAATTTTAAATGCTTGCTTCAGCTTTCACTGGAAGATTGTGCAGGCTAGGTAGAAAATATGTATTTGTGTCTAACCCCTTAAAGTTTACCTAAACCCGGTGTTTGCATGCACCTCAACTGGCAGCATTTCTGATGCATTGTGACAGGGAGAAATTCAGGTTCTCTGTTCTGCAGAACCTGCACTATACCTCGACATGGCTGCTGTACCCTGCCCTCCCATCATCTGTACAAGCTTGATGTTACGACGAGATGGCAATGAGAGTGGGCCCGTGTGGGCTCACTGGTGATTGCCACTGACAGGACAATGAAGGATGTCAGCCCTTCACTGGCTTTAATGCCATTTCCTCTTGTTTGGCTATTATGTAGTTCCTCTCTCAGAGTTCATCAGAAGACTTCATCTCAAACCTTTCACCAAGATACACCCTTTAAATTGACTAGTTAGGATTATCATGTAATAGTTATTTTTTTATAACCAGTGAAAACAAGTTGGTATCTTCATTATGTAACTGTTAATACTCAAGCAAGGACAAGCTGCCTGGCTTTTGAGCTATACAAGCAGACAATGCTCAGTTACAAATTCCTGAAACATTTGCTAAGTATTTGCTTCACATGTCTAAGCAATAGAGCCTACTGAATCAACTAGACAGTTGGAAACTTCTCCCAGGCGTCCTTGGAACCCTGTTAAGTAAATGTTAAAATGCTGTGGATTTTAAACGCATGTATGTGTTTATTCATCACGTTCTGAAATTCATGAGCCAAGGTCCAAAGGGCCCATATAAATCACCCCTCCGAATACTAGATTGTCAATGCTCTAAGAAATTGCTGCAATGATGTTATATTTGATCTTAAACTTTTGTATTTTTCTTTTCATAAATGGAGTTAACAGATAATGTGAGACAAGAAAAAGAGAGGGTGGGAGTATGCAATTGTCCACATTTGAACAGTTCTATTTATATAGTTATTATATAGCTGTGGCTATATAAATAGAACTGAATGGAATTTTTCCACATGAAGGCTGTTTTTGACAGAACATTTATTTTTTGCCTAGTTTCTGTTTCTTACAGAAAGGAGTCTGCTTTTCATGAAAAGAATAAATAAATTATTGGAAATGGATTGCCTAAAATTGGAGAGGTTTTCATCAAAAGCTGTATTTTGGTACAAAAAAAAGTTAATTCATTCTTCATGGGAATTCTACTTTGGGTGCTTCATACTCCCATTCTCCTATGAAAAATATCGGTTCCCTTTCTCTCTGTCATACAGATAAATGCAGCTCTCAGGGTGGCACAAACAGGCAGACATCCTCTCCAAGGCCACCAGAACAGCCTTTAACCTAATGCACCAGCCAGCAGAACAGTGAAACCAGGGGATATCGACAATTGTAAAGAGAAATAATGCAGACCAGTATGTATGCAGCAGCTTCAGACCTGGCAGAATGTCCCTAGGGAGAATAGTGCTGATGTGGAAATCCATGAACTCCTGACACTGGTTCAGTGCGGCAAGTGTTCTGACTCTCTCAGCTCCTCTTCATGAGATTTATTTTCTTTTAGCTTAAAAACCCCCAACAAAGCATAAGCTTTCCCTTAATGAGACACTGCAGTTTTTTTCCGGGGTTTGCTGTTCACAGCTGGCATACTCTCTGATTTCAGAAGAAGCTGAGCTGTCTCTAAGCCACAAATACTGAAAATAAGCAACCTTCCTCAGAAGCAAGTTGCCACATAAATACTTGTGGTGAGCATTTCTAATGACCAGAGAGCTGAGCTTGTATGATAGCAACTTGTCAAGGATGGTGACTTTTTCTTCTGAGTTATGCTAAATTTGAGCAAGAATATCCTCACTTAACTCCATCTCTCTGTTTCTTCAGCTTGTCAGCTTTGACATGCTGTGAACCTACCCCAGTGCCTCCCTTCCTGCTTGTCCTGGTCCATCTCATTTTCACAACTTCACCAATATCCATCCAGCAGGTCTCTATATGGTTGGACTTGATGATCCTAAAGGTCTCTTCCAACCAAAGCAATTCTATGATTCTGTTATATTTACGCAGTTTTCACTTTTCTTGTGGGCATAAATTCTTTATGTATTCTCAAGATTCTTCATCGTTGCCATTTTATTATGAGGTACAGAACTCTGTTAATAATTTACATACCTGATGTGGGGAGGAATCGCAATGTCTCACATGGATTTCAGTTTGTTTCAGTGAGACATTCACAGGAAGAAAATTGTAGGATATCTTGCATCTGATGGTGCTTTCTCTTGAATATTTGAAGTATTATGCCAACAAATTGTTAGAGATTTATGGAGCGTTCTCTCGGGTGGGTCTGATTTCCAGGTAGCACAGAAATGTAGGGAAGTTCTTAGGAACAAGCTGTGAGTTCTTGATTTTTCTTTTTAATCTTGGCTCAAAACAGGTTAGATTAATTCATTCACTATTCTGCTGTATGCCACCTGGAAGTAATCTCCAGAGACTGAAATCTACTGAGATGAAAAAGCACTCTTATTCCAGTATTTCAGAGAAAGAAAGTGAAAGAGAGAGGTCACAAAGAAATAAAAAAAATTAAATTTGGGAATTTTAACTTAAATGTGACAGAATGAAGCTCCCCTCTGATACCTGTGTTCTACACAGCAGAGTGTGAGAAAAAAAAAGAAAAAAAAAACTTTGAATGCTGTGAATTATCTGAAACCAAAATCAGATTACAAGTGTAGTGGAACACTCCGCCAGATTTTAAACTAGTTTCAAGAAGAGCTTGAAGGCACTGAATTCACAGTGACTGTGAAAGAACAGTATGAACAATGCTGCTGATTAGCTCGAGATCCAGGTATGCAGTCTGGCTGCTTTCAGTGGTGCAGGGCATTAGCAGTAGTAACAAGTTCATTTCAGAAATGAAATAACCATCTTGGAAAAACTTACAACCATGTGGTGCTCAGATGTCAGCCTGGCACTGACCTGTTAGCCTGCTGATGAATTAGCCCGCGTGGAATGCCGAGTTTATTTGTGTCTTTATCACTCTGATGTTATGTCTGTATCATGGCTGGCCCAAATTCATGCTTCCTTGCTGAGATTCATTTATCGTGTTGATTTTAACTTGAGAAATGATAGCATTTATTTGGATTTTTGAAGATTAGTGATCATCGACTGTTTTAAATTAATAAATAAGTTAAATGAAGGTAAAATGCAACCAGAGATGAACAGAATGTTCCTGAAGGGACATTTTCAGCCCTTGATTGCTTTGTGAAGTTGCGTGGGTGAAATTAAGGTCAGCACATGATCAGAATTTGGAAACTCTCTTGAGAAGTCTTTTCACAACTCCGATCAAGTTAGTAAGATTGAGAATTTTACAATTGCATGTTCCCAACAAAATGTGTCAGTGGGATGTTCAGAGTAGTTGTGCAGATATTAGCTGGCACATGTACCCCTCCTCTGCAAAACTCATTGCTCTGATAAACCTTCTCTCTCTGATGGAGGAAACTGAGGTAGAGTAAAAATGTCCCTCATGGTAAATTATTGCTAAAGCTGCATTCCTGGGGGTTTATGTCTGTCCCTCTTCCTTGACCCACAGCACAGTGCTCCAGCTTTGCCTTCATCTGGTGCAGTCAGAACAAACCCGTACTGCCAGCTGCCCTGCAGTGTTATAGTTAGGGAGACAATGGTGCTTTAATACAGCTGTGGTAGGAAAAATAAATAATCCATTTAGTTTGACGTGTTTACACTGGTTTGTGTTATGTTCTTCTTCTGGAGAATATCCAAGTAGAGGGTACCCAGGGTGATGTGCTCCCTGGGGTGGCTTTCTTGTAGTACTGTATTATGACAGTCCTCTGCTGTGCTGCAGGCTTGAACCTGGACAGGAACAGCAGAGGATGGGAGATCATAGAATCATAGAATCATTATGGTTGGAAAGGACCTCCAGGGTCATCAAGTCCAACCTCCATCCCAGCATTTCTCTAACCACTACACCGTATCCTCAAGCTCCACATCTAATCGTTCTTTAAACACCTCCAGGGATGGTGGCTCCACCACCTTCCTGGGCAGCCTGTTCCAGTGCCTAACCACCCTTTCAGTGAAGAATTTCCTCCTAATATCTAATCTAAACCTCCCATGACGCAACTTGAGTCCATATGAGATGTTCCCTCAGGTAGGCATCCTCTGCTGGCATGGAGCCTGGGGACATCCCAACCTGCAATGCCACCTCCTGCTGCAGGGGAAATGGCTGGTGGAGAGGTCCTGTTCCTGGGGCAGGAGGTGCAGATGAAACTGCGAGGAGAGATGTGAGTGCAGTCAGACAGAGAGATGTCACAAGGTGCTTCTTAGACAGCGGGAATCAAACCCAAACACAGAATAAGCCGCATTTCAAAAGCACACCAAAGAAATTTCAGACGCTATTATTTTATTTCGGGCAGCTTTACTTCCTCTCATCAGTCAGTGGGGCCCTGTGCTCCTGCCAGGAAACGTGCCAGCCATCTGGCAGGTTTTATTTTTATAGTGATCCAACAACTCCAAAGCATGCCAGGCTATTTGTACCATCTGCCACATAAATGTCATTTCAGCAAAAGGATGGCGGACACCTGGGGACCCAGAGTTCAAAAACCCTTTTAAAGGGGAAATCATTGTCTCCTACAGCAAAAGAGAGGTTGAGGTTTGGATCCCTCTCCCCAGGTGACCAATACAGGACACGACTGTAATATTTATGGCTCCTACACTGTGCTCTTAAATTGTTGGGTTTTTCCCCCCCTTTTCTTTTCCAACTGTGAAGATATAAAAATGACTGCTATAAAGATCACATGTGGATGGACATTTCCAGCAAAGTAATAGTGTAGTACAGTCTGTGGTAGAAATTGTTCCGGTTTTTAAACATATTTTCTGCATTTCTAAAGCCAGAAATTACTTTGGTTTTCATCCCATTTGTAGCTCGTGTTCCATAATTCAAAAGGGACTATCAATCATTATAGTTCAAGCTGCCCACCAATGGCCTTGAAAGCAAAGAAGTGCTTTTGGCATCTTTAGTGAGCCCAGGATTCTGAAAAGGCCTGGGAATTTGGCTGTGTGGTTCTATTTACAAAAGGAAAGACATCCCAAATTTCTTCTTGGTGTTGGTTGTTTTTTTTGTATGTGTGTGTGTGTTTGTTTTGGTTTGTTTTGGTTTTTTTTTCACTGTTGTAGCTGAGTTTGACAGCAAGTTTTGACAACGTAGGGCTGATTGAGAACAAAACACATGTTTATGAAGGCTGTTTTGAAAATGTTCTAATGTTGTGAAATGCTTTAAAAATATGGGCGATAGGTGTGCGATTTGCAAGTTTGGAGCATTGTTTTCCTAAATCTAATATTGCAGTTATTAATCAAATGTTGCACTCAAGGGGCATGAAAATAGCAGTCTGAAATGATAATCTTTTTTTTCTTAAATTTTTCAGCCAGCTGAGGTTCAGATTATATGCTCTAATAAGACAATGAAATGGAAATAATGTGGCATTCTCTGATTTCTGCTGTTTTGTAATTTTAATATAATTACTTTTCTCAGCATGCTTTTCAATGCTGGGAACATAAAAAGAATAATGCCTTAGTCCAGTAATTTTTCTTTTGTTTCGCATATTTAAAAATTGGATAGGCATTGAAATTTTTTTTAGTCCTTGTTTATTACCATTGACAGTTTATTTAACTATAGAGATCTCTACAGACACTTTAGACAGCCTTTACCCATCAGATGAACAAATATAAATCAGCCTGTGTGTTTATTCTAGCATGGCTTGGTAAACTTTCTTTGCTCTTTCTCACTCCCTTCACTTCCCCCTCCATTTTATTGCAGTGCTTGTTGTCCCTGTGGAAGAACACATCTCGCTGATGTGCTCACAGTATGATTGTGCACCAGATTTCTTTTGTCCTTGATATGCTTACGCTCATCTTTCCTGAAAATTGAGCACTAATCTTGATTTTTAACTCAGAGCCATTGCTCACTGTTGTTATTTCACTCCTATGCAAGTACAGCTCTGTTATTTCCATGAGAGGAAATAGGACACTTTCTGATTCTGTCCTTAATCCCATAGAATTACATGGAAAAATTTGGACTAATGCTGCAGGATACTAAACGCCTCAAATTCCTTAGACAATTGTTTGGCAGTTCCTGAGTCTCACTCAGCAGAGAACAAAACATGACTTTTTATTTTGGAAAAGCAAAAATATTTAAGAGTGCTATAATGGTCAAAAGAACTCTTTTGTCTGGGGAGCATGAAATAGGACTCTGTTTTAACCAGGATGCTTAACAAAATAACATAGACTTCCTTTCTGCAGTGAAAATGAAATCACTGAGCCGTTTGGCAGCTAGGTCTTCTTGCTGACTAAAGGATTTCCCCATGAAGTATAAAAATGTCCTGAGACTGCACCTTTATCCATTGCGATTCGCTGTTGAATGGCTTTAAATTCATTCTGTACCTTTGAGTTCAGTCTGTCTGCTGTATTGGCCTCCTTATGCCCTTTCTGCCCAAAGCGTGGTGGAAGGGAAATGCAGTGCTGGGTACCTGGAAACTCTTGGCTCTGGTGCAAGCCGCAGATACCCACAGTCCTGAATCGACATGGACATTTTTGAATCAAAGCCCAAGCCTGAGATAAGGGAGGTAGACATACTAATTTTCATTGAATTTTACTGGGAGCTGAGTATTTAGTTATCCTCAACTGCTCTGAAAAAGCTCAGACTCAGGAGTCTGTCAAGAGACCATCAATTCTCTGCCTGCAAGAGCCTGCTGGACCCACACTGAGTCTTATTCTCCTCCTGGTCTTCTCTGATGGACTTCAGTTTGCTGTGAATTGGAGAACAGGATGTGTATCTTGCTGGAACTGAAAACAGAGAACAGATGTACAAGTCTGAGGTGTACAGTCAAAAGCAGATCCTTTGGTTTCACAGAGGATAATCTGCTGTAAATACAGCATTTAGCATTCCTTGAGAAACACTGCAGGTCTTAGGCCTGAAGTGAAGGCAAAAAGACACACTACTTGGTGTGACACACAGAGATCTGAGGAAGAACTTGCAAATACCTGCTCTTCTGATCCCCATGTTTTATTATAATTTGGTACCGCTTCACAGCTTGAGTCCTTCATTCTTGACATGCATCCTTCAGGCTTCATTTGAACTAAAACTATGCTGTGTACAATTTGTTACGAGTAGATTACCTACTGTTTGATAACATCTTGCCCAGAACTACTTCGAAAGAAGATGTGGGCTTTAAAAAAATACTAATTAATACCTTGGCAGAGATATTTGAAAAATTCTGACTTTTTCATGTCACAGTGAAGTTATAAATAAGTAGGCACCAGGCTGGGCTGGCTGTAGGAGAATGTGCCTTTAATCCCCAACAACCCCCTTCAAAGCACTTCATTGCTGGTCACGAGGAGTTGTGGGGTTAACAGAGAATGGGAGTTCAAAAGTGGTTCTGCTGAAAATGGCTGATAAAGATGATTGTGCTGTAAAGCACGATTGTCAGAAGCCTTTTTGCTCTAAACTCAGTCTCAGATACCTTGTGGCTTGAGAAAAAAAAAGTCTCTGAAGCAATGTAGACTTGTATTTTTTTTTGTGAGAAGTGATTGTGCAGTGCCATGAGTGTAGCCCCACTACCATCGCTCTTGTGGTCTCAGTGAGTAGATTGAGGCTCCTAACTAAACACCAATGTTAATTTGAAAAGCACATAATGTTATGTACCTAACAAAGTACTTGGCAAGCTGAAGGAAAACAGAGATTTGTATTGTTATTATTATTTAATACATAAATATAGGCCTCACTGGACTGAAATTGAATTTCAGCAGCCTTTCTGGAGGCAATTAAAACCATTAGCTTCATCAGCCAAGGCCAGTGTTTTAATGTCTCTGAAACATTCAGACTGCCAAAGTTAATTATTCATCTTTTTCTTAATTGGATGCAGATTGCATTTTAAAGGTGCAGCTTCAATAGGGTTGGCTGAGCCTTAATTTTTCACCCCTACCTCTCCTTCCTTCTCTCTCTCCCTAAGAAATGTCTCACGAGATAGTGTTTCAGGCCTTTGCAGATGGGTTTGAGGGTGGATTTCAGCCCGGGTCAGTGCCTGATTTCACAGCAGATCTGTCTGTTTGGTAAAGAGGGTAAAACCCATCCATCGTTCCTACCATCCTGGTGGGAATGCTTCTTTGAGATGGAAAGCTGACCAAAAGGGACACTAAAATACAACTTGCTCTTCTGTTCGGACTTAGGGCAAAATACAATTGTGATGTCTTTAACTTCCAGTGAACAAATAACATTGCCTTCATAAAATGTATGCACTGTGTAAGCACGTGCAAAAAATACCATATTCTGTGCTCTACTGGTGAGTAACACTAACACACAAATGATAGGTGTGGCATAGTTCTTAGATTGCAGGGCTCATTTTTTAAGGCCGTGAAACATATTTTGGTTCAAGAACTTGTCTTTTTTTGGGAGGAGATGCGTTGCTTTTCAGAAAGGAGATTTCAGAAATAGTTTAGACAATGAAATGACTGCTTTTGATGGCTGAATTGTGAAGTTGTAATTTGCTGTCCAGACAAACACTTTCAGGATCAGCTATGGCAAACCTTGTTTGAAGTATTTGAAATCATCCCTTTGTCTAAAGGCAGACATAGAGGGATATTTTGCAGTATGAAAGAGGAAAATTTTAGATTAGTAGTTCCCCAAAATGTCCCTTCCTCTGGAAAAAGACAAAGGTACCCCCTTTGCAACCCAGAAAGCATGCAGTCAACAGCCTGAGAGATGAATAAGGAGAAGGAGGGACAGGAGTACAAATTTCACACAAAAGGAGGTGTCATCTGGAAGGGGGGACAGAGCAGAGAGAGCCCTGTGTTGCCCAGACAGATGCTGTGATCTGACCAGTTGCTCTTTTGTATTCCTGTAGCCCATGTAGCTTCTCAATGGGTTGTTGTGCTGTGTTGTATATACAGTTGCTCAATGTGACATAAACAAGTAGGTTTTCTGTTCAATTTTTGATCAAGCAATTTTTCATGTATAGTGTACTGAACAAGTCTTTCAGCCGCAATGGACTTTTTCCAGATACCCCAGAGATGAAAAGTGCAATCCCATCATAATAATATATTTTTAATCGTCCTATGCAGTTATTTTTAAACAGAGGAGTTAGATGTCACTCATTTTCTTGTTATTAACAACAACATAAAGGGAAAATATGTATTTGGAGTTTGAACTGGTATCTTTCCAGGATCACTTCTCAGGCCATCTGGATGCCTGTGAGTTTCCAAAATAATGCTGAACAATGTGCTAACCTCTTTTATGAGGGAGAGCAAGGGTAAGACAATAGACTGTAATATTGCAGATGGGTGTAACTATTGAAACCATCAGCTCCTTGTCCATGCTATTAGCAGCACTTGAAAGGTAAAGGGTGTTCCAGCCTACACTAAGAGGGTGGGAGTTTTATATGTAGTATGAATGTTTGATTTGACTGTCAAAGCTGAAACTGGGAAACATCTGTCTTCTAGTGTTCATGATTGCTAACATTCATGGCTTCGTGAACTCATTTCTTAGCTTTTCAGCTGGCTGTAGAATAAGAGAATGACCATATAAACTCAAAGTAGCAAAACCTTTTAGAAGAAAATAATGATTTAATGCAGACTGGGATGAGAATCAGGCTCATGGGACTACTTCACAGATTGCTCAATGTTGTATTTGATACCTTTTAATGCTATTTTCTTTAGTAATAGCATTACAGCCTGATTAGCATTTTTGTGCTGACTACAAGATCATCCCAAATTACTGTCTTATCTTCCATGTCATGCACAAAGTCTGAAAATTTTCAAAAAGACAAGCCTGGGTAAGATGAAATCAGCCTGTATCAGAGCATTGGAATATATAGGGAATTGTTTCTTAACTGATGATGCACAATGCTTTGACAATCCAGGTATTTCTAAAAAGCTGCAGGTCTGTTATCCTTTACAGTGTGAACATAGATGCACAATATCCAGCTGGGTTGTGAGAAGTTAGTAGAGATCTGATATTTTAAATACAGGTTCTCTCCTCTTCTGTACCATATATCCATATTTAGAAAAGTGGCTCCACACCCTGGAAATCATTCCAGGCCTTTTCTTCATGCTGTATCCTTCCCCCTGCAATTCACATCGCCCACAGAAAGAAGCTGTCTTCACTAGATGGAGCTGCTGTGTACAGGGACCACTCTCTTGTACTCCTACAACCCAACAGTTCAGTCTGACAACAGCTATTGCAGGCTCCACCTTTTCCTTAATAAACACATAATGGTTTGAAACTACCTATAGGCTTTCCATCCCTTACATGAGGCAAGAGGAGAAAGTGAACTACAGTGAACTTTGCTTTTGAAATAGCTGTTACTAGACTGATGTGGGTAGTGATGGAAGAGCATCATTCTTAAAGCATCATCAGGTTTTGGTTGCATTTATAAGAACAAAAGCAATTTCCAGTTCATAGTTGTGGGGACCTATGTTATTTTACGTTTGAATGGCTCTTCTAGATTTTGTTGATAAGAAAGTTTTTCTTTCCTTTTTCATTTCTAAGTGATGCAGGCTCCACTTGGGAGAAGGTGATTCGTGCCTTGTCTTGCTCTGCAGGGGTTCCTGGAGGCAGACTGAGCTAAAACCCGGAGAAAGACTTTCTCAGAGGCACGTCAGTTATGCTAGAAATTAGTTAGGAAAAGATGTCTGTGTGATCACTATGTTCTCTTGGATCATTACGGAGAAAAACAAAGGCTTTGATTTTTGCCATTTCCACTAGATGGACCCCCTGTATCTTCTGTGCTTTTATGTGATAGTAAGACATTACCTTTCCTTTGCAGATCTTGCCCGCCTCTGCCAATGCAAACAGTGATAGACCACTGTGAATCTGAATGAGCACTGAGCAGCTTTGACTTCTGTAGGAAACATTTTCGGGCTGCAGGTGTTGGGAGTGAAAGGAGTGAAAGAAAGCCTTGAACTGCTGAGAAATACTGATTGCAGAGTGACTTGAAGCTGGAAAAGCTTCCTCTGCTCCCCTCCTCCCTCTGTAGAGCTGCAAGCCATCTGTAGCAAGGGAAAGGGATGTGTATTGGAGCAATTGGGGAAATAAGGTCCGTGTGTTTTGGACATGAATATCCTTGATGAGGAAATAACTTCTAAACTGCTCGATTTACTACACAAGTTATTCCTGTTTCAGGAATAATCTGTGAAGACTCGCTGTACATGGCTTCTCTGGGGGATGAGGCACGATAGAGGCTCTCCTGTAGAAATTATATGGACTTTTTAAGCTGGTCCAGCACACAGAACCCTTTTGTTTCTGTAATTGATGCTATCCAAGTCAGGGAAGAGAAACGTGTCGTTGGCTGAAAGAGAAAAAAAAAAATACTAAAGAGCTGCATCATATTTCCTAGGATTGGTAACACCATAGCAACAGTTGTCTTTCGATGCTGCTGCTGCATCACTTAATAGTTCTCAGATTGCTGAGCGAGCCACAGTCTATTCTGCTGTAAAACTTGGTGCACGTGAGCTGATACTGTTTGCAGATAATTGCAAGAGAAACATACATACAAAGCACCCTGGTTTTGTCTGTATTTAAAAAGAGATTTTTTTTTTTTCCTCACAACCACAAGGCATGTTATTTCTCTCCTTTAAAAGGATTTGTAATGGGAAGTTTATTGGTAGAAGTAATTTGGTTTGATAACCTCTAATGAAATACTTCAGGGGGGATTTTTTATTGTGTGTATGTAAAATAATAGAACATACCAAACTGTGAGAAAAGATTATTTTTTTCTTATTTAGAGTTACTGTAAAAAAAAAAAAAGTGGAAAATAAATTGCTCCTTTCAGTATCTTTCAGAATAAATAAATATTTTGAATGAGTTTTCAGACAGGGATTTAACTTATAGCAAACAGGCATTGAAATAAAAAAATAGCATTCCACACATCAAAATTAAAACTTTTTGATTGACTACATTTTCTTTTTTCTTTTTGAAATGTTCAGTTTAAGAAAATGTCACATCTATCCAAATGCAAGTCAGGAAAAATGTTTGAAAATTCTTCTGAGATGAGAATATTTTTTTCCTGCCTAGCTCTCTTCTACTTATTACATATTAATACTGCCTGGCTCCCTTTGTTGGGTGTGGTTTTTTTGTCATTCTTTTATGAACATGGGAAATCAAAGCACCCTTTCTGATTAATTTAGGATGAATGGCCAAAACACACTGTCCCTCCCACTTTGAATCTATCCGGGTTTTAACGTATGTCCTCTTGATGGGCACTATGGAGTTGGAGATTAAATGTTCATGAAAATTGAATTACTCCTACAAAAGATGCTTGTGAATAAAAACAGAGGCTGAGACAAGAGGCTTACACTCCTGACTGCTGATGCTGGGTCTTTTCTGTGCTTTTCCATTCTGTAGATGTCAGTCCAGCTCCTTCAACAGTCACTGAAAACAAGATACATTAAACAAAACAAGCGGGCTATAAATGGCCTGTGATTTATGGGTCATCTTGGTTTGTCAGTTCTCACTGCTGTGAAGCACTTCTGGTATTTGCACAAGGATGTAAATTATTGCAGCGTGAGAGCATTAGCGAAGTGCCCTGCGAGCTGTGAAAGATCCCGCTGCTGACATTGTTTGTGCAGCCCAATAAGCTGCTTTAATCTCAGGCTTGATGATCCCACAGCATCAGAGCAACGAACTTACTCTGAGGAAATGCTCATTTCTGAAATAAAAGAGAGAATCAAAACGCCAGGGCCGCGTGGATGTCCTGGCTGTGTGTCTGGGTTTGGAGCTGGCTTTTCATTTCCCGTGTTAGAAAGAGCAGCGGCTGCTTGTGAACATCAGCTTATATATGGGCGGCTGGAGGAGGAAACGCTACGTGCAGGGGGGCTGAGCTGTGCTCCTGTAGTGCAATAAATGAGTTCATAGCTTTTATTTCGTGTTTTTCTTTGTGTGCAGCTAACGAGAGAACACCAGGTGGCCCTCTCCTCCATCACTTACATTGGCTGCGCTCTGTCCATCTTCTGCTTGACGATCACACTGGTCACGTTTGCTATATTGTCGTGAGTAATTTTAACTTAATACCTGCTGAGCAATTACTGTGCAGAAAGCCACGTGTGCATTTCAGGCCACTGGTTAGGATGCCTTCAGGTGCTCAGGATGAAACAAAGGCTATTAATTCTACAACCTTTCTTAATTAGATTCTGCACGGGTATTTGTGACGGTTGGTTATTTCTAAATTACTTTAATTTCCTGAAACGGGGTGGTGTTTATATAAGGGATTGCTGGATTTTTATTTTTTAAACTTTCCCATGTTCCACTGTAGTTCAGGGATCTTGTAGCAGGGCTTGGTCTGGAGCTCAAAGCAAGTACAATACGAACAAGGATCGCAGAGTCACTGCCTCTTCCTTCCCTGAACGCATCTTGGGATTGAGGAGGATACAATCTGTAGTACTTCCTTCTGCTTTTCAACTGTTTTGTCTGTAAGGCAGTTTGTTTATGAAGGTATGCCCAGAAAGGGAGGCTTGTCAACATTAGCTGCCTCACTTCTGTTTCATGCAGATTGTACACAATTACATCATACATTTATTTTCAAGTATCTTGCTGTTCTCTGTTCGGCTAGTTTTCTAATGCACTGCCTTAGTAGGATGGAGGACACTATAGGCAGGTTGAAATTCACTCCATCATTTATGTTTAAATCCTCTAGGTCTCTGCAGTCTCCTGTGTGTAACACAGGGAAGGTTTCTGCCACGGGGCACCTAGGGTCTTTGGGCCTGTTTATATTGCAGTAGCCACAACTGAGTTTGAGGCCCAGCTAGGCTTGGTACAAATGTTTCTGAAAAGGCTTTCATAGAAATGACTGTCTAAATAAATGATAGAAAAGGGTGAAGTAACTTGTTTGAGGTTGCACAGCAGATTGGGAACCCAGTGAGGAATGGGATTTTTGTCTCCTTTTGCACACTAAACTATGCTCTTCCTACTCAAGAGTTCATTTTTTGATTTCTGTGCCTAAGCCTGTCTTTTGGACATCCTGTTAAGAGGCCAGTTTCTAGGAAAAAGGTCTTGCTCGAAACACAGTAAACTGATTGCAATCTTTGTTTGTTCCAAACCCCGTATTAATGCCAAGTCTCAAGATCTTTGTTGGTCATACTTGGATTAAATGTTACACTTTGCGTGGCAAAATCCACTCTTGAGTAGTCCAGCATCTGCCTGTCTGGCATTGCACTGTTGGCATGTTTAGGCTGGGGGGAATGCCCTGCTCCATCTTGATCTGAATGTAAAACTGAGTAT
This sequence comes from Todiramphus chloris collaris, assembly GCA_025345505.1. Lineage (NCBI taxonomy): Eukaryota > Metazoa > Chordata > Aves > Coraciiformes > Alcedinidae > Todiramphus > Todiramphus chloris. Next base: position 6,141,768 of record JANVCC010000060.1, read on the forward strand.
TTAAGTGTTCAGAAAGGAAAAAGGAGCAATAGGAGATGGTATTGCTGCAATGGGGCTGAAAACTCCTCAAGAAACTGGAGGCAAACAGAAGACTTGGAAAGAGAGCTTGGACTCATCTGAATGTCACAGGGTTAAGCACTCCACCTACATACAGGATCATTCAAACTGCCAATTAAAAATAATTTGATTAGGTTTTCACTGGAGAGCAGAGCCTCATTAAACAGCTCAGTAAAATTTTGCAATGTAGCGTTAGATGACCATGAGGTAAGTGGAGAGGAATCTGGCAAGTTCTTTGCTCCTCCACGTACTGGCAGCAGCGGCTGCTTCCCAGGAGGGCAGTGCTGATTGCCTCCTGGGTAACGATGTTCTAGTTTGTGACTCCGTGAAGTTCCTTATTAGAAAGCCATTGGCACCAGACAGCCCAACTTGTTTCTTTGAATTACTTTCAGGACATCGATACTTCTTCTTGCCTCTCTCTTCACTCCTTTCTAATGGAGCACTGACTACAGCAGTGCTGGAAGAGCAGGGCTGACCACAAGCCATTGTCTGCAGTGTCCGGGCCGTGTCACCCTGCTGCAGGGGGCACGATGTTATCACCAGCAGCTGCAAAAGTCCTCACCATCCAGCGTGATACAGTGTAGAGATGGGAGTGTGTACTGCTGCGAGGAGGAAGCACTGCCATTCACACAGTCAAACGGTCTCCTGAAATGGCTAGAGCTGGTGGTGGGGACTGGCAGGCAATGTGGATTGAAACAGAAAACCTGGTATCACGAGCACTGTTCTTTTTTTTTAAAGAGAAGAATAAAATTATGCAAAAGGCCTGAAATGTTCAGAATAAGGTTGTTTGTTTTTTACTTCCTATTTCTGGACAGAAACACGAGATCAGAAAGCTCCCAGGAAAGCATGTTCTTGTCAGATTTCCAGCCTTTTTTTTGCAAAGCCCAGAGACAAATGTTCAAATGATGTTGTAATCAAGGTCAGATCTCTGTCAAGTAGGCACTGCCCATCTCTATAAGTAGCTATAGTTCCTGCACTTCAAAGCTGCTAATAGTAATGTCAAAATTGTAGCCAATGTCTTTTCACATTCCCTTATTTCTAATACAGGCAAATACCAACCAAAGAAACCACAAACTCTGTGGCACAATGTGAGGCTAGGTGGTGCAGATGCTTTCTGAGGTGCAGATCTGACTTCCTTGACAGCTCAGCACCATTTAGGATCAAGTCCTTTGTTAATATTCTATCACAAGCCATCAACAGAGGTAGTTAATGTGCAAATCAGCCTCTCTGCTGCCTTCAGGGTGGCAGCAGAACATCAAAGAAACCAGTGAGATACCACTCCATCCTAGTGGAGGGAGTGTTCAAAAAAAGTCATGATAATCCTACCAACAAATAACTAGTCGAAATTCTGATAAATCACAAGTATGTTGCTTCTTGAATACTGTTTTATTCATGTGTCTTTCTCTCTTCTGCCAGGTCTGTCAGCACCATCCGCAACCAGCGCTATCATATCCATGCCAATCTGTCCTTTGCTGTCTTGGTGGCTCAGATCCTGCTTCTCACCAGCTTTCAGTTCAGCCCTGGAACGGTAGGTGCTAAAAAGAGTGATTGTGGGTTTCTTTGAGACACCTCCACGGAATGAATGCCACGTGCAAGAAAGTGTTTTACATGTGAGATCTACTATTTTTAACCTGCCTTACCCAAAAAATTACACCCTACAACAAGGATAAAGCCTTCTGTGCATCCCGATAGTGTTATCATGGTATCTGTCCGTGTCTGGATGTTTGCCAAACTGAGAGAGAGATGCACCTATCAAACAGAAAAATCACCATAGTGATGGAGCCTGTTTTTCAGTTTTGTGTTTAAATGGCACAGCTGACTGCTGTACTGGAGAAAATGATATGAATTTTCTATTTAGATAAGGTATTTGTATTTCCGTTAGGGTATTGGGTTGGGTTTTTTTTTGGCGTGTGTGTTATTTTAGTTATCTATGCCCTGTTATGGTACAGTTTGCCCCTTTTTTTCCACATTAAAGAGTCATCTTGTTGTTGTTAGAAGGTAATGAGCTTCTTGACAGAGCTGTGGCAATTTCTTCTGCTTTCTTGGAGAGCAAAACAGAAGGTCTTTGTTTTTTTGCTCATAAAGTTTTATTTGTGTGGTAGAGAAAAGCTGTTTTTCTGAACAGCAGATTTATTGTATTGCTATGTAAGAGTTTAATCCAAGATCTTAAGTGTCGTAAAACATGAATATACCTCTCTGGGCATCTAAGGCAACCACTTAAGCAAATGACAAACACCTTCATGTTGCTTATGTAGTGCTTAAGCTATATGCATGTATAGGCTTTTTTTTTTTTGCCTGGTCACATGGATCAGAACTTGAAATTACAGATTGATTTTATGGATCTGCTACTACAGGTGGGAATTCCTTGTGCAGAGTACCAGGATCTAAACCATTAAAACTGGCATCTAAACCAGCTGGGTTAGATTAAGATGAATATGCCAAGTTAACAGCATTGTGTACCAGTAAAGGCAATTTGTTTCCACCAATTTGTTTAAAAGATGCTATTTAAAGTAACATAAGGTCTGTTGATTGGAAGTCCCACTTGCAAAAAGCAGAAATAGAACCTAATTTTAAAATAATCTTCCAGTGTGCTCTGTTTTTGTAATGGTCAAAACCAAAACTGGCTACTTTGGTTACCAGCTGCTGCTCCATATTATGTTTGACAAGCAGTGAGAAATTTCTATTAATCTTCTATTTCTTTTGTTCGCAGTGAAAGTAAATATGCGCACACGCTCTTTTGCCAATACAACAGCTACTTAAATTTATATTCAGTTCAAATTGGATCCTCTGAACCTCTTTTAAGTTTAGAAATAACAACGTCTAGTTTTACATAGGCTATTATTACCTGAGGATCTAAATGTGCTTTGTAAGACTAAGTTCATACTCTTTTGCTATTTAACATTCAGGTAGATCCTGAATGAGTAAGATAGTGGCCAAGGGAGAAAATGGTAGGGAATGATTTAGAAGGAAAATGAAAGGGAGACAGTGAGGAGCACCAAAAGATATAACTTGAAACTGAAGACAATGGAAGCCAGGCATTAAAATAATCCTCTCTGATTATAGAGCTAAAAATTTGCTGAAAGCAATAAAATGTTGGCTCAGCATAATAGGTTGTCTCATTTTTGGTTTTTCCTTTCTCATCCATTCCAGATTTTCAGTCCAACTGAGTCACTTCAGATAATGTGTAAAAGCTTCTTTTCACCTCATCAAGGCCAGCATCACCTCCAGTCTTTTAAATGCTATGGAATGCTGGTTGCACTTCCTAATATTTCTAAGATGAATTTAGAAAATGCATACAAATTTACCTATCTGTTTTATGACTATCCTCAGTAAACAAATAATTATTATTTTCCAAGAGTCTGCTTTCCTTTCTCAGCATCTATAACATGACAGGCCTTGCTTCTGGCTGAACTGCATTTTCTATTTCCACAGACTCACAAGTAGTCAACTGTAAGAGTAACAGTAATGAGATCTGTCTCCTTACAGGTATTCCACCAGAAGTAGTGTGCACGATATCATATAGAAAGGGACACCTGCTTGTTTTTTATATGTAAAGTCTCAGCTTTTCAATGCCATTTTCAAGAAGGCAATTCTGTCATTTAAGAGTATCTCCAAAGTAATAATCAAAGAACAAATACAGAATAAGTAACAACTTTGCTGTAGATTTTATGTAAAAATCTGAAGGTCAGTATTGTTCTAAATTAGATACAGACCAGACTTCTGCTACTTCACTATGTTTTTTTTTTTTCTGCTGTTTTGTGATTCATATAGTTTTACTACTCAAAAATTGGAAAGTGTCCATTTAACAGACCTAGCTTGTAAGTCAGCTTTATGTTGCATTTTTATTTCCATGGATTAGTCCTCTGGAAGAAATCAAAAGGCATTATAATGGATTTCATAGCTTTAGATAAAATTAACTGGAAATATTTTTCCAGTTTTTGTCAATAAGCAAATCTGATTTAGCTACCTGTCACTGAACCTTGCAAAATACAAAACCACTTACAGATCTCACTTACATGAATTAAAAAAGTTATTGCTTTTTAATTCATGTAGTCACAGGGGATTTGCATTAGAATATCCTTGTGCTAGCACAGAACCAGCTTAGAAGTGAGAAGGTGCAAGTAAGCTTCAATTTTCATTATACTATCAAGTCCCAACACTTTAATTTCCATTAGAGTACAAAATCCCAAAGCATCAACAAAAAGAATAAAATGTCAGCACAGGGCAGCTGAACTAATGCAGCAAAGGGAAGTAATGATTGACATCTGATGCCTGTTGTGGCAGCAAACTGGTTCCTACTGGTAATGATTCCTCAGCACAGACTCCACTGGCTTGGATACCTTGCTGTGACTTGTCCCAGTGAGGAAGGGAAACCTTGAAGGAAAAAAAAAAAAAAGCTAGTGTTCCAACTTAGATTGCATGTAAGCAATCCCTCTGAAATTCTGTAGGTGTCACAGAAGGGATGTTGCAACTACAGAGCAGAATGACCATGATCAGTATGCTACAAGATGCAAAACTGAGATATAGCTGGGACTCGTTCCAAGAGCGCGTTTAAAATGTGCCTTAACTGAAAGCAAACCAAACAAGGTTATCCTGTGGTAAGATCACTGGCAGACACATCTGTTCAATTACTGTATGATGAGCAGAACCACTTCTGGTGAGACATCCTCGAAAAGCAATTAGTGGGGAAAGGAGAACGTGCTGTACAACTGATGTGAGGAGTGGGGAAGAAGAAAAGATTAGGTTCTCCTGGTTTTGTAAGGTAGGCTGAAAGGAGACTTGGAGAAAAATGTAAAGCTCTCTTTGAGGAGCAGCTTGAGGAAAAGCCAGCTCTGAAGCCCACAGTGGTCCATAAGCGCAGAGGCCAGAGTAAACAGGATTCAAGGCTATGTTTGTACTTCTTGTTGCATTGCCTTAGTCATGACATTCCTCTCTTCTGAGGCAGCATTTGTTTTACTTCAAAACATGTTATGGTTTAAATTGAAACAGATAGTGAGTCTACTTGGTGTAAACTAGACTTTCTAGATAGTATTTTTCTGTTGTTTAAACTTTCCTATTAGCTCTTACTGCCTGATCTTGAGAGCACATAGCGAATAGAGGACTACACAGCAGTATTTGAATTGTCTGTAAACACCCTCTAGAGAAGACTTTCAGTTCTTTGCATTAATCACTAGATGTATTCTTATCAAGTGTGACTTTATATACAGCTGGTGCATCAGACTATGGAAAATTCAAACAGGTGGGCCAACTAGGTGCCCACCACAGAGAAACTGGGACCCAAGAGCCAATGATAGTTTGCTATAATATTTTGAAATGTCTGTATTAATATTGCTAATAGAGGAGCACATGAGATTTTTACAGTATTTCTAACCAGGACAGGCAGACACTGGAATAAAATGTGATCTAATTTGTGTGTTATCCTATTTTTGATATGAAGAACAGCAAAGTAAGAAAGGCAGGAAAGCCATGCATATGGTGAAGTGTAACTAAAGAGCAGGTTCAACATGGCAACTTATTTCAAAATTTCCACGTTTTGCTCAAGCCTAACTGATCCACTGACTTTCTACCTGTTCTTTATAGAAAATGATGGGTGAACTATATTGGTTTTTCTCCCATCAGGGAGCAGGATGCAGGATAGTGCCCGTACACCCACTTCTTTGACTCTCCTGTATTTACTACAGGCTCAGCAACAAGATGTCAAAGAGACATAAGAATTCCTATTTGAATATGTTTTAGACTTTAGTAGGAGTATTGCTCCTACTATTATAAATAATTTGTTTGGATTTTCACATCACATTTGGCAATGTTTTTTTTGTTGAAAGGTAAGATGATTTGTCAGTCTGAAAATACAGAAAAATGAAATTCTCCAGTGCTTTGTTTTTAAGACTGTTTTACTTCAGGGATTTTAGTATTTATGTACAGAAATATATAAACAAATTGGAAAACCAATGTGACTGCATCACAAAGAAGTAATTTGTTAATTTTTAAAATTATTTTTTTTGTCCTTAATTTAGGTGCCTTGCAAGATCTTGGCCATTCTTCTTCATTTTTTCTTCCTGAGTGCTTTTGCATGGATGATGGTGGAAGGATTTCATCTTTACAGCATGGTGATCAAAGTATTTGGGTCAGAAGAGAGCAAGCACTTATATTATTATGGAACTGGATGGGGTAAGCGTTTAGTAGCTGTTTGCTTTAAGTCTCCTCACTGTAGGAAATTATTATATATTCAGAGTGTAAGTAAATATATATTCAGAGTTAAGTAAAATCTTATGCTATGATCTTATGATCATAGTTTGCCTTAATGAGAGTAGGTCTGTTGGATAAGAAAATGCATTATTTTTCTGAACATAACCAGAGTTTAAAATGTATGGACTTTAAACCTAATTCCATCGTGATGAATTCCATGACCTCACTAGGCCAAATCAGATCCTTAAGTACCAAATGAATAGCAAGAGTATGGGAGGGAGGTCATGAAAATACATGAAAATGGGCACAGTAATAAAGGGATGTCACAAGATGCCATCAGTTGATGTTATGTACCTTGAAATGCTTAGATGAAAAAAGCTGCAAAGAATGTCAGTGTTATTACTTAAAAACCCCTTCTAGTCCTATAACACAGGATTCTCACAGATAACTAACAATTCACAGCTTTTTAAATGCAGTAACGAAAGCATAATCTGTGTCTATACTGAGGAGTGGAAACTGAATATTTTGTTCCAGACTATTCACAGCAGATGAAAGCAAGCTTGCTTTCACTGTCCTGGAAGTACAGCAGTGATGCGTGATAAAACCATCACAGTTAGAAGAAGAAAACCTCATACACTGAGTCAAAAGGAGAGATATAAAGAGATAGCAAAGAAATATCTATGTAATTACAGATAATTTCCAAATATGATAAACCATGCATTATCTGTCCCCCCTCAAATTCATTTGGAAGCTGAATGAAAACCAGTTATGCCAATAATGGAGACCTACTGTAGTCATAATTGGAATACTTAATACCTATTGGCACCATGCAGATCTGGGTGATAGTAATAATGTTCATATATATATATGTATGTATATATACACACACATATTTCAACAGCTGCCTACTTGTCTTTTTTGTTTTTATTACGGTCTTTTTTATTTTATTTTTTATTCATCTTTTCTCTTTCATTTTTAAACCTTCTTCTTAGCAGTTCTAAGGGCTATTTGATACAGTCCTCTGGTGAATACAGTATCTGCTAGACTGAGGGGACAGACTACAGTTTGGTTAGTTAGAATTTTTTTTCTTCCCCTCATTGTTTGTCTGTGACAGGTCAAAGAATATCACATACATGTGCCTTATACTGGTTGCTTTAAAATAGGGTTTTTTTGTCCCTTAAGGAATGGCCAGTTTGCATGTATAAAATATGTATATGTGTATATTTATATATTTTTTTTAATTTTTATTTTTCCAAAACCACTACCCAAGATAGGCTAAGTGGAGTAGTTAATCTTTTTCATGCACATAGACACAAAAGTAAGAGAACCTAGACAGGCTGAGGGTTGAAGACATTGGAGATTTGTAGATACTTCTAGATTCAGTGCTAAGCATAGTGAAACCTGCTGATACTGGAGTGGTTTTGTTTGGATTTATTTAATTCAGAGCTCATGAAATACAAATCTAAGTGGATCAAACTAAAGAAAATATTCTCATAAGACCCTGAGAGCTTTCTCCTTCAGCAATACTATGGAAAAGAAACTACCAGTTAATAAAATAGTTTGATTAACTCAATTTACAGTCAATCATTAATTACCTTATGAAAATAAAGTACAGATTTATATGTGCCACAATGCACCTTTAACTTTTTTTCCCTGGCATTTCGTGTAAGGTTTATTTATTGTAAAATGGCAGTGATCTACAAAGTGATTTAGAAGACACAAGGATAAACATGGCATCTGACTGTGCTATGACTAGTACTAAATGTTGCTTTTTGTCTCATTTTATTGCAGTATGATTGCTACCACTCAGTCAGTAGTAATTAGCACAATGAGTACATATTGGTACGTGGATGTTAAATGTGGTTACTAAAAAGACTCATCAGCGGCATTTGGAGTAATGTTTTGGAGGATAATCCCTCAAGCCCAACAGTGTGCATTTGTCATCAAAACAGATGCACGTAGCAAAACACAGGAGGTACTTGCAGAAGTTTGTGTACCAGTTTTTCCAGCAATGATGATCTTGATGATTGTGTAAGAAACCTGGTGGCAAGCTCTGTTTCTTAAATGTAGCAAAGGTACTGTTGGAGGCAGATAGTGGAAGATATCATCCATATAACAGTAATACATTTCTCCACGTAAACCTTTCAAGAGCCCTTTTTTTGACAAATATTTTAATTTTGGAAAGCACATTCCAATTACTTTTCCTACAATGACTTGGAAAAAAAAAAAATGTTTTCTGAAATGCAGTAAATCTACCATGCTGCAGGGAAAGTACTTTGTATTGCTTTATTTTTTCTGTATAACTCAAAGTATTTACATTAGAATTAAATGTTGAATTTCCTTAATCACATCTGACATCATGTCATTGCTGCAAGTGTCTCCAAACATTGCTGAAGTAATTTAAGTAGGCAACTGCATTCCAAATTGTTTATCACTTCATAAACACCAGGGCAACCTTCATTCAGTCAACAGCATCGACACTCACTGTCTGGTATGTAATTTTGATGCTCATTCAGTTGGTAATGGATGTTGCTGAATAATGATGGTTTTGGAGAGAAAATCAACACTGCAGTGTTCCCTGCTTAAAAGGACACCCAGGTTTGTCAGTTCCTCACTTTCTCTTTTGTTAGCATGTTGGCACTGAGTATGAACAGGACCGTGGCATTAGACACCAAGTGTCAGTACTGCCTTCAGCAGCCCTGTGCGCTCAGGTTGCAAGTCTTGAAAGACCGTGGAAAGAGGCTGAAAAAGTTTTATCCTAAAATTCTTTTGCTTGGCTCTTAAAATGAGGACGTGTGCATTTGAATGCAGCTGTCAAAAAGAAGTTGAGCATTCTTGTGCCACCCTGAGACCATTTTCCAGTATCTAATGAAAATGTCTGGATTTCTTTTTACATTTTGGCTTAGCTAATTGTTATACTGACCAAAGAAGGTTGAAAGATGTTGGAGACAAGGATGTCTCGTCTCATCTCATGTTAGTCAAAACAGTTAATTTCTTTGTCTTTCAATTGAAGTGTAAATGCATTTGACTTTTGCAAACTCATAGTCCCTGGAATACTGACAGACCCCGGTTCTGAATTTAAAACCCCAGACCTTCCTATTTAAGCATAAAAAATGGGCAAGGAATATGTATAAAGTTTTGCAAAGTTTGTGTTAATGACAGATTGAAACTGGAGACAATGAAAGGAGATAGGGACAAGGTACACTGAGTACCACTGATCTCCTAACGTCTATTGAGATTTCTGAGAGGTATTGCTCCTGGAATATGAATTCAACAGTAATCAGAGAGACAGGATACCAAATGTGCAGAGTTCATTGAAGTTTCTGTGTATTATCTTTAGTCCCAAGGGTTCTAAAGTTACCTCAAAGACTGCAGTTGTCAGAAATTAAAAAAAAAAACAAAATCTAAGGAAGCTTTAAAACTACCTTGAGATTGATGGTAAAGAACAACTTTGTTGCCTTGGTGATTCAGCACAACACACGCAGATTATTGGAGAGAAACTTTTCCTACCCACCCATCTGTAGGATGCTGATGATACAGTTTGTGATACTGAAAATTTTGCTGTGGCACTTTGGCCTTAACATGTTTTCCTATTTCAGGCAATTTTCTTTCCTTTTGAGACTGTTCTGAGCTGTGAAAAGGCCTAGATTTCTTTATTTGCTATTGTTTGCTGTAGTCCCAGACTTCTGCATAGGTACAGTCTAACAGAGCAGAAGAAAAAGAAAAATCACAGGAAGTTAACTTCTACAAAATACATGGAGAAATATAATTTTCCCAATCAAGTAAAGCAGATTGTTGCTGTATTGGAAGGAAATGCACTTTCATTTGTGTCTAATGCTTCATCTTTCTCAATAAATGACATATTTCGGCTTTTAGAATTAATGTCCTAAAATTGCTTTGAATTATCTACCATGGAGTTTCTACAGCCTGTCTGTTTTCTTTTCTGTGTAGAGAAGACAGAGACACTTTCAAAACACAGCATACAGATTTACAGGCTTTTTCCATTTTATTTGTCATTAGTGCCTTGGAAGTATGAAGTAAATGGATTACATGTGAAGTTTACTGCTGAGTAAGAGAACCTAGCTGACATTCATTTTAGACTTTCCTCTAGGGGCTGTATTTAGGCTGAATTCAGGGAAAATTCTGTTTGAGCAAGGATTGTGCTATTTGGCTTCCTGTGCCAGGTACTGAGAGCTTAAGCTTGCTCTGCAGTCTGTATTTTGATGCCAAGTTTGTGAGGTAGCTTTAAATCAGTTGGCTGGGGGACGCAGGGAACTAGAGCTGGAGCAGCACATGGCTCCACGTGGCTTTATTTACCCCACTTGAATGTGATGCTGCATTGCTCTAGGACTACAGAGACACCACTGCCATCGATCAGCTGCCAGAAAGGTGTGTTAGAACATTAGCATCAGATACTGTGCTCTGGAAAACAATCTATTACATCATAAATTCAGCAGCTGGCAGTAGGGGTGGTGAGTGTATTTGTAGCATCTACTAACTGAGGAGAGCATTCAGATACATTAAAAACCCATAACCATAATTCTTTTGTGGATGATTAGCAGTGCCAGCACAACATTAACATTACCTATTATGGGTGCAAACTAAACTTTACAGTGCTTATGTAATTATTCCTAACACAAGATTAAGCAAACACACGTACTTTTGTGTATAATGTATAATCTGTATGAATTCTTCAGTCCAGACCAGATCTTATGATCCCCTTAGGCTAAATATATTTTTGTCAAATTTTATGGAACTTATTGGATGGCAGTTTCTTAAAGGAAAAATACTCCAATTCACTGTAACAAAACCTTGATTCTGCCTCCATTGCCGTTATCTCTTTAATATATCTTGTTAATGCAAAGAAAAGGCAAACACTGCACTACGGGCTGCAGACTGTTTTATTCTCACTGACTTAACAGCTCTTTTTATGCACATGACTGCTCTATGTTTCATCTGCATAAGTTTTATTATCTTCCAAAGGAACTCTGTCTTTAATTTTCTTCTTCACTGCCATTTAAAACTGATGAAGAGTCATGATAAATCATTTGAATATCCAGCATTTGACTTGGAAATAAAAGGTAGACTAGAAGTATAAAGGAGAGTTAGTTGGGCACAGGTATTTTTACTTCTGTGACAGTCCTTGCTGTGGGTAGACAACTTGCATCAAAAGACAGTGTCAATCAACGTCTACTCAGCAACTGAAGATGTGATTTGGAATGTGTAGACATACCTGTGGGACCTTTAGTCCAGGTAGCTCACACAGCCATGACAGACCAACGTTCAGCAGACAGGCTTATGTCTGTGCTTAAATGTCTGTTGAATATAATTAAGCTTGATTCTTGTTCAGATATGTGTAGGAATTTCCTTTCCTAAATAGACAAATATGATAGTAAACTAAAATCCTGATTTTTACAAAAATACTACTTCTAAGGAGTTATTCCTGATTTGGACAAGCATGGAAGAGCAGAATCAAGTTTGTGGGATCTTAAACTCTATCCTGAGTATTGGATTTCAAAGTCTAAGACCTAAACAATGCTTGTAGATGCTGCTTCTTAAGTACTGCGTATCTGTTTATAAATACAAAGTGCTTCTAGCCACAGTCAGTGCAGAATGAAAATACTTCTCTCAAAAATTATAGTTCTGTCATTACAGGAAAATTTTACAGAATTTTATGGGGATGATATTGGTAAGATTAAGCAGAAATTGCCTGTCAGAGAATTTTTTAAAGCCTCATGCAGAAAATTAAAACTTCAAGCTATCTTGTATAATACTCTGCCTGGGACCTGGTTATTAAATTCCATAAGACGATAAAAACCCAAACCTTCACATTTTATTAAATCATATAGGAATTAACAAACAATAATTTAATATTTAAAAGGTTGATGGTTTACTATATTCAGAACTGTTGGCAAGAAAAACCTCACTTCTTCTTGAGCCTGGAAAGCTGTGCTGAAGTGGGACAACAGGATATTGCAGCGCAGGGGGCCAGGGACACGCAGCTGCCCCTGACAGCAGGACCATGATTGTCTGCCTTTGTATAACTGCCATAAAGCATTCCTCCACCTCCCAGGATGCAGCACACTGGAGCTGTCAAAACCCATCTGGAAACAGTCTACTTGAAATACAGAAATCTTGTAGAGCTATTACATATTTATGTTAAGATAAGTCTTGGTTGGGCATCTGAGGGGGGATCTGAATTTGCTTTTTTGTCTTCGTAACTGTCTTCACCGCTGTGCCTGATGCTCTGGATAACCTAAACATCACCACTGCTGCCCTCCCAGCTGCTCGTTGTACACCCCTGTGAGAAACTCAACTTTGTTTTCTAGATCGTTTGGAATTCTTGAACAAGGTGCACTTACGTGAGGTCAAGTGGTTAAAATAAGCCCAATACTGCTTCACAGGATATCACTGCTTGAATAACTAGAGACAGAAATTACATAAACAAGAATGAGGCTGAAAAAGGACTGTGATTCTCCATGAATTAGCACTAATACAGTGTAACTGTTAAACGAGTACTTCATGGAAAAGTCACTTTGTTTATCTGACAATTGAAACAAACACGCTATATTATGCAACTGCAGGAGAATGTCAAATTAGAATTAATTATAAACTTACTCAGAGCTATTCTGTTGCCCATACAAAATTTAGCTGAACTGGCAGGGTTTACCGAAGATGTACTTTAGTTGCTAATATTGACTGACTTTGCCTTTTTTTTCAGGGTGCCCACTTCTGATTTGTGTAATTTCTGCAACGTCATCCCTCAACAGCTACGGAGAAGATGGCAAGTGAGTATGGAAATGTCTTCACTCCAGGTGCAACAAGGATGAAAAAATCTGATGGGGAGAAAGCTGTGTAGAGGTGTCCACAGGGCCCTAGTTCTGCGAGATCCTGCTGAGGAGCAGGGGAGGTAGCCTGCAAAAGCATGGCTGTTGTAAAAGCATGTACTTAGACCCAGAAGCCTCAGGTTTGCTTTTCACTGCTGAGATGATACACAAAAAGCTCCTGAGATGTCGTGCCCAGTTTTCCTGCTGCAGAGGCTTAAGGCCTCCCTGCTCACCCCACACGCAGAGTAAAGTGCGGGCTGAAACATTTCTTACTAGATGAGAATAATCTTTGATTGAAGATATTCTTTTGAAGAAAGCTGAAGTTAAACATCTGAAGATCTAGAATGGATACTGTTAAAAACCTTGAAAATTGAGCTCCTTTATAATTTGAAAGAAAGAAAAGCTTAATTTATTTGAAAAAAACACCTTAGGATTCAGTCCTACCATAATGTAAATGAAAGATTTGGAGTGAGGGTTGGGTTTTTTGTGTGTGGTAAACTAGCTTATATTGTCACTGCTGTAAGAAAGACATGTGAAACTGGTATCATATTTCCCAGCCTCTTCCTCACCACCAGCCAGGCAAGGCAGGGAGGGCATCAATTTGTCTCTTGCGACAGTGACAGTGCTCTCGCTGCCTGTGATACAGGATACAAGGACAACAAATAGCAAATAAAACCTTTCCTTTCTTTCCCATCCTTCCGCCCCTAATGCTATTGGAAGGCGTGCTGGGGCAGATTTCTGTCACTGGCTCTCGGCAAGACACAAATCAAAATGAGATCCTGCCTCAGATTCCTACAGCGTGAGGGGAAAAGGAGCTTCTTATTGATGTTCTATCCTGTCTCTGGCTTTCCAAATTCATTGGTCTTTCTGCACTATCTTTGAGTCTCTTTTTTAATTAAGAACAGTACTTATTAAATGACCTTGTATTTAATCTCAAACCGTTCTGGTTTTTCTCTGCAGCTGCTGGCTTTCATTAGAGAATGGAGCAATCTGGGCTTTCGTGGCACCGGCGCTGTTTGTCATTCTGGTAGGTAAAGCCAGGGCTGCTGCAGCTTTCCTGTTGCACGGCTGTGTCAGCCACACAGCAGGGCTAGCTGAAGGTCTGATGTCAGCCCTTGAACCAGGCCAGTGAAACAACAGAGCTGAATGGTCCAGAATTATTTTGTTCCTCCTCCAATTTCTGCGTCATACACGGCTGTGTATTAGTTTATGCATATTAATTCTCACACTATTAATTTCACCATCCCAAGACAAAAATACAACCTAAAATACTGGGATAGCCCTCTTCTACAACAGCCTTGTTGCTGCCATTATTAACTGTGTGAAACCAAGTAACCTTGGGAGTGATAATAATTCTCAGAAAGATCCTAATAATTCTCAGAAAGATCCCAAAAAACCAACAAACTCTGTGGCTTGTGTTTCGTATACCCCAGTAAGAGCTGACAGGCTGGTTCCACCCCAAGGATCCTGGCAGTTCTTGCTTTGGCAAGCATCCCCAGCAAAGATGATCATCAGCAGAGTTTGCAAGCAGGCAGCAGCTGGCAGGAATGGGTTAAAACAACCCTGAGCTCACCCAAAATGGGAAGGTAACAAGCTGCCTCCTGATCTGCCTTCTTACAGTGACAAGGGCCTGATTTGGACAGCAGTTTGTCCAGCTGATCGAGGCAGGGCTGTGATGGCAAGTTTGCTGTGGGTCAGGTGGCTGCTGCAAACACCTCTGCCAGCTCTGATGGATATCATCTTTCCAGGGCAGGGTGCGGGTTCATGGCTCTGATGCTGATACATGAACACTCTACAGCGGTTTAATTATGCCCACACATTAAATTACAGTGAGTTGTAGCTTAATCACTGTGATTAAGGAGTCAGGGGTGTTCACAGGGATTAAGTGGGAGATTATTCCTCTTCAACACTGTTTCAATACTTTGATTGATCAGCTTATCTATGAATTTTGCTGCAGGTTATAATGTCAGAGTGACAGTATGAACATGGAATACACTCAATTATTAGTAAGATCGGGTTGCCTTTAAAGCTTTACTTAGATTTCAAAGACTTAACACAAAGCTAGACCAGAATCTGCCTGCTGTGGTGTTTAAGGAGGGTCAGGTAAAATAAGATCCTGACTGCTTACATGGAGGAGTATCAAAAGGAGCCACTGACTGTACCTTGTGCTTCCCTAGGAAAGCCAGGATACCATGGAAAGAACACTGTCACGGTTTAGGGTCAGGGCAGCCCCTTAGACCTATAACAGATGCTCTCTGATAACCCCCCTCCCTCCCCAAAGGGGAAGAGAAAGGGAATAAGCGAGAGAGACTTAGTGATTAGAAAAGGAAACTAGAACAGCTTTAATAATATATACAAATATATACAAAACCAGTATGGAACCCAACCCCCCTGATGGCAATTCCATCCCCGTCACCACTGATGCTGTGGAGGCACCGGGGCAGTCCCAGCCTGGGCCCCGCAGCAGCCGGGAGCTGTGTTCAGGAGCTGGATTCTGGTACCGGGGTCAGGAACACGCAGACCGGATCGAAGGCAGAACGGACAGAGTCCTCCTTGGGTGCTCCGAGGAAGGAACTGAAAGAGGACCCGAGCCAAGCCAAGCAAAAGCTGGCAAAGCAGTCCAAGAGGGGAGAAGAGCCCAGAGACCCTTCGGGTCCCTCAGCTCTAGCCCGAATATGGCGTCTATGGGATGGAATCCCTCGCTGGTCAGTTTAGAGTCACCCGTCCTGTCCGCTGCTCCCTGAAGGTGCAGCCTTTCACTCTCTGCACCCCCCAGTGTGGTACCAGACCCAGCAGTGGCCTTGGTCTGCTCACCAATCCTTGGTAGTAACTCTAAACATGAGGTGTTATCACTGTTGGAAGCAGACACTGTCTGTGAGAACAGGCTGCTGACTTCAGAAAGTGCAGTTAATTAGAAGAACTGAGCTGAAAAGTAAAATTACTGAACAGAATTAGTTCTGTTTTCACTCAAACCAGGACAAACACACAAACGTCCCCAAAGTTTATCACACAGAAAAACCCCACAAATCCTACTCACAAGCCAAAGAAAGGATGTAGAGCTATATATAGAACTCATGTTTACCATTGCATATCTCTATAACTATTTGGCATACAGAAGGAGGCTCCTTGGCTGAACTTTTCCATCACAAGCAATTTTACACTGCAGCTGAGTAGCAATCCTAACATTTGCCTGGGAGACAGTGAAATCAGCACCTCTTACAGGCAGCCCAACCCAATCCAGCATCTTTCACCCAAGGTAGAGGCTCTGAAAAACTAGGCTATATAAATATATATTAAAAAACCAATGAAAACAGTTGCTGTATTGATGTGACAGAAATTGTCTCATGTTAGCATTTTAATCAAATTATTAATGCCAACGCTGGAAAGTCCTTGTGCAGTAAGGGCAGAATTTCTTTTACCTAAGTGAAAGCATGTACGTGGAAATAAGAAATGTTCTTCACTGGATTAGAGCTGGCTAAACAGCTCTGGCCATTGTTCCAACAAACTTAACTCCTTGTTGGCCCGTGCTTTAGACCGTCTGCATGCGAGTTGGTATTCAGAGATATGTAGGTATTGATGATTGGAGAGCAACTGAAATAATCTGATGTTCAAAGGTCTCCTTTTCACATTAGCACTTGCTTTCTGGCCATTGTTCAGCAGCATGGGAGGAAATGAGATGCAACCAGGAAAATCAAATCTTTCCCAGCTGCTGTCCAAAGATGGTATTAATCAAAACACGCCAGATAGCGAAATGCTTACTCACCTGAGCGAGCACAGCCTTCAACAGTTTGCGTGTGTAGCTGCTTGCCAGTGAAAGTAAGGTTTTAACTGTCTGGCTCTCACTTACGATACATCATATTTGTGCAGCTTGAGTTATACTCTTGTAGGGACACAAATATTTTGAGAAAGAGAAAGGGTGAGCTCACAAATTCGATCCACGTAGAGCAATATGTTAAATAGTCTAAGCCCAGCTCTGCCCAAAAGAGCAGCAAGCTATCTGACAAATGATTCTCTAGGCATTGAATATGCTAGCTGAAAAATGTGTTAGTGCCTATAGGGAAATAACAAGGCTAAACACTATTGTGTGTGTGCATGTGTTCCTGTGCTCTTTAAATAACAAATTAGCCACTAGTTGCATGAACTAATCTTTAGCTTTGAAAATACTTCTCAGAAGCAGTTTTTGACTACTTCCATCCACGGCTTCTCTCTGCCAAGAAAAAGGATTATGCTGTGAAGAAAACAGGGAGACTGGTTTTTTCAACTCCCACTCACTAGAGACCAGGCAGACACAGTCTCTTTTTGTCCTGCTGCAGCCTCACAGGCAATATAGACATCATGGAGCCTTAAGACAGAATGATGTGGTGGGAGTGTGACCGGGAAAAAATACTCACACATACTTTTCTAGGGAGTAATTCACAGAACCTCCCAACCCGATATGGATTCCCATACCCAAAGTGCTCTTTCCTTGGGGTTTGAGTTGAGAGATGTTATGAAGGAAATAGTTTCTTCTACGTGTAGGTCTTTTGGCTTCTACCTGCATCTTAAGGTTTAAAGATCACTCGGCTCCCACCCCACAAACCACAAGAGCCAAGCTTCTATAGCAGCCTCTTAAGGCAGCTTCACAAAAAAACCCCATAAATGTTGCAATTAATTTGGAAACCAAACTAATCTCAGCCAAAGTTGGCCTGGGACATGTCTTCAACAGAAAAAAAAGAAATCCTTAACAAAGCACCTGAGTGCTTGGAATAAGACATTAAAACTTCTGGCAGAAGGCTTTGTTTGTTATCAACCATCTGCTGCCTTGGTGTGTTTCCATAGATATGACAGAATTAAGGAAATTCTGCAGAGAACATCTGTGTGCACAGAGCAGTGGGTGTGCTGCAGAATGAACAATCCATTGTCAGAGACACTGGGATGTAGTGGCAAGTCCTTTCTATTGTTTTCCCTGTAAATAGTTATTTTCCTGGTGGTTTTTTGTTTGTTTGGTTTTTTTTTTAATAAGTCTTTTGGATAAGCAGAATTTTATGGAGCTAAATGATTTTCATGAGCATGTTGTTGGCAGTTCTGTGCTGTGGGGACATCAGCTTTGTAACCAGTGTCTTCAGATGGGACTCGAAGGAACTTGGGTCCCAGGCTGAGATTGGCATCACTGTCTTCAGCTGGTACTTGCTTACAAATATCCAATATGACAGAAAATAGTCTCTCACTTATACCTGCTGATCCTATATGCTGCAGTAAATTCTGTTGCCCTGTGATATTTATTCATGCCTTTATGTTCTAGTGCAGAATTAGGACAATTCCCTTATGTTGAACAGTATCTCACTCTGCAGGTTTAAACCACTGATTGAGAAGGGTTGGATTGTGTCCCTTATTAGACATCATTCATCATGGGAAAAGGTGACAGAACTGGATCCATAGTGTTTAAAGGCCCTGAGACAGCAGGATTCCTCAGAGTCATTGACTTAAGCGCTGTGCTGGATCAGAGCATAAATAACAGTCCACAGCTGTTAAGCTTCTCATTCTTTCTTATTAGCACCCAGTTATGAGGACTTTTGCTATTTTAAAATTAAACTCTTTCATTATTTTGATATTAAATTCTTTCATTATTTTAAAATTAAATTTCTTCATACTTAACCAACAGGAAAGCATGCAATGTTTTTTCAAACAAGGTTACAGATTACAAGGATTAATGTTAGGAAAGAGTAGAAGCCAGGGATCTGTTACAGTTCATATTTATTATTTATTTTCTTCTATACTCCCTTTCCAACTGCAAAGTTTTGCTCTGATATTCAGCTCTGACTGGTGTGTTACTACCTGCATTAATATGAACTCGTGTAGACAGAAGTGTTAAAGTAACTCAGTTTAGTCTATTCCATCTGTAGTTGCACTGGGGTAGCTAAAAGTGGAATCAGACTTTCCAAAATCATTCTCCCAAATTTTAACACTGATCTAATTTAATTGAAAGGCTGTATTTGAAAGTGCATAATACCCAGTAATGATTTCTGATGTGCCCTAGCAACGGGCTACGACTGCAACAACTTGCAGTGTCGGTGTGCTGCCGGTCATGTCGCGATAAGGACCGAATTAACTCGCACCAGGAGGGACTATGTTAAACCTCACTGGAGGTTTAGACTGAAAGAGTCAGTTATAACTCCCTGTACCATTGCCTGAAACTGAAGAGGAGCCTAAAATAGTTTGTAGTTTTAGAGGAAAGCTGGTCAATCGATTTAATTAAGGCAATATGTTTTATCCCTTTTTCTTTTTTTTTCTTCCCCCCCTTTCTTTCTTTTGTAGTTCCTCTGTGCTGCCAAGGCTTTTCTTGGCTAGGATGCAACACACCACATCAGAGCGTTTTACACATGGGGTTTCTGCACGGTACTAAAGAAGAAACAAAAAATCTTATGAGACTTGGAGGAAATCTAGGTGAAACCCCTGCAAAAAACTGACCAAAAACTGAGGGAAAGAATTTCTCTCACTGTATCTGGTCTGACAAAATTTTGATGATCAGATTTTTGAAAGAGATCCTATTTACTCATTTAAGTCTCTTCCTGATCTGACAATTTTTGGTCAGATGAAGTTGTCTCTAGAGTGAGCCAGAGCTCCCTGATGTGATTGGGATCATTCCATGGGCTCTGGTGGGCTTTGGATCAAGCCTACAATAATGGAAGCTGGCAGATCCTGCTGATTTCTCAGAGTTGTGAGTGCCTGCAGTTGGACAAACTACCTTGAAAGGAGTCCTGTGAATTAGGAAATACGCACTAATGTTATCAGCTATATATATATTTTTTTTAAGTAGAGTGTGGCCAGTACCTGCAAGCAAAAGTACTCTGAGTTCTTTTGTAGTTTTAAGGCAAAATAACTGAAACTGTCAGGTAATCTGGCCTTTCAGAAAAGTAAGAAATAGGAACCACACGCAGTTCCCTTCTCTAAATGTTTATTCTTGTAGTTTGAACATTCTGATATAGGCTAAGTCATAGTGAGTGTTTCATCAACTAAGCATTCTCCAATTCAAATTATTGGCAAAGTATTTACACCAGATGCCAAAAAAATCACTGGAGGCACAATTCAGTGGCTGTATTTTGGTTTCCCATTAGAAGGGCAGTGGAAATACCTCCATGTTTTAGTTACTGAAACATTAACAAAGGAAGACATTTGCAGCTAATCTGTTTATTTAGTCTGGAGGATATTGCACTAATTTCTCAAAATACCTAATCAAAAAGTTTCAAGCACTACAGGAAATTTAAATATAGAACGTCAGGACTTAAGTGTAATGGTTTGTTTACAAGTACCTTGGTTTTTATCAGCAGTGAGATCACAATGTTTTCTTCTTATGTTTTAAACATATTACTAATCCACCCTGGAAAGGGTATAGTGAGACTGACTGCAGAACAGGAGAAGCTCAAGGCCTTTTTAAATTTCCATGTTAGAGCATCCCAAATACCTAGAAAATGAATTTCCAATTTAGTTGCTCTCATATAAATAAATTAAAATTCAGCTAGAAATGCTGAACAGTTTGTGCCTTAGAAAACAGTCTAATTTTGCTCTCTTGAGACTCTCTTGCTTGTGCTGTTTTCATGACCAGATCTTAGGGCTCATCTCCAGTTTTAGTGAGAGTTTGCAAGATTCTGATTATTCACTTGTTGGTGCTTATCATTCATAACTTTCATTGGTTTTTGTGAGATGTAGGAAATTCAGAATTTGAAAGTGAGATTTCATCTTTTCCTTTTTTACTTCATTGGATTTTTGGGGGGAGTATTTCAATATACATTATTTAGGCATAATCTGCATATTTTAAAAGATGCTCTGCCAAAAGAAAAATCTAGGAGCGTCTAAAAAGGATTAGGAATGGAAGAAAGCATTAGGGTTAAGGGCTTTTGAGGCTGGCAGGGGTGCCTGCAGTCATCAGAAAAAGGAATCATGGAGCAACTGTGCCTGAATTGTCAGTGAGACACCCACGAGGAAGTGTCAAAAGGGGAGACTGATATTTTGGCTGAAAGACTAAAGAAGGCTGTAAAAAGCTAATGTGTCAGGAAAGAAGTTAAGGGTACGGAGAGGCATTTTCTATGTAATACCCATGAAAAGCTGGAATAATGATAATCATCATTTGATGGACATGCAGGAGAAAATTGAAGAGTTTCATGAAGAAGAAAGAAAGAAAAGAGAAAGTGTCATGTTCCACAGGGACGGCTAAAAAGCCGTGGCAGAAATGAACTATCACAGCTATGCTTCTACTTTAAACTGAGTGATGATCTGCCCTTAGAAATCTAAAATTAAAAGAGTGGTCAGAAGATTTGAAAAATGCCAAGAAAATCATTATCATCAAAATACATTAGCATTTTTTAATTCACCCCCCCCATCCTCAGAATATATATGTAAAAATAGAGTATGATTATTGAGTTTTAACTGAGCAGCAGCACTATTTTGATGTCTTCTCTTTCTTTTTGTTCTGTAGTTCAGGATAGATTTGTTCTACCCTTGTTCTTAACTTGGTGCTAAATATCAGCTTAGTAGCTGGTGTGTAACTTAGGACAGGAAGGGGGAAATGTGTCTTTCACCTTCACATTCTCTCATTTCTTTCTCTCTTTTTTTTTTTCCTTTTTTTTTTTTTTCTTTAAATTCAAGGTGTTTGCACAGCAGGATGGTCTTTGCCACATTTCCTTTAAGTGAAAAAGATTTCCTTCTTTTTTCACCTGTGACTCCAGAGCAAACTCTCTTTTGTTAGACATTTTCAGTGTTAGTCTTTTCAAGATTTCCTACTTTTCTGGTTGCCATTCTTTTCATTTTATTGATGTTTCTGCTGGGCCTGGCACAAAAAAGATCAGGGCTTTCGAAGAGCAGAGTTCCTCATTGCTATTTTAAAATAATCTTGTGCTGAAATTGCAAGCTGACTTTGGTAAGAAACAGGAATTGTACACTGAAGTCTAGTGGGAAAGGTGCTTTCTGAAGTCTGTGGACATGCAAACACAAAAACAAAGAGCAGGCAGAGACATGCCCCTGTTCACTATGGTTTTTGGCTAGTTTGTCAGATGGTACTAGATTATTAGAGAAAGTGTTTATTTGTACAGTAGGCATCCTGAGCACTTTAGCTGGGAAGCAACGTATCAATCCAGCCTTATCCTAAACAGACAAGGACTGTTCCTGAGGGAAAGGAAGTAAAAGCAAGAACTACTCACTGTGGGGAGAGGGAAATCCAGTGACAAGTGTCAAACTGTGCAAGTTGGAAAGTTGTTTTGCCAAATAAATACAACGTGCATAGTTCCAAAGTTGTGTTTGTATAATGCACTTCTAGGGCAGTTTTGACTTCTGACACAGTATTTGTTTGCTTACTTATTCCTCCTTCTCCTTCAGGTCAATATTGGTATTCTCATTGCTGTCACAAGAGTTATCTCAAGAATCAGTGCAGACAACTATAAGGTGCATGGAGATGCCAATGCCTTCAAGTAAGTTTTTATCATTCAAGTTATAATAAGTTAATAATCTCACACTAGCAATGTTATATCATAGAGACATGTATCTTGGACTTCTCCCAGACAACTGATAGCACTCCTCTTTATTAAAAAGCAAATAATACTTAAGGTAGCATATAATTTTCTTGAATGTAGCCAGTTAACCTATAGTTTATGAAAGCTGAATGCGGCATAGGATGAAACCTGTAGGTCAGTATGAACTGAAGTGCTTCTCTGCATATTACAGTTTTCATCATTGGCTCATGATTTTGCTTTTATTAATGGAGACTTTCCTCTTCCTGCTGTAAGCAATGATAATTCTTGCAGAGCATCATTAATCTCTACTGGAGTATTGTAACTATTCCGCTCCTTCAAAGGATAAACCTTGATTCTAACCCCAGTTCATGATATATAGCCATATGCTTATCTTTAAGACTTTCTTGATACTGCAAAGCACACAGATTTATGCTGGATTTAAATGTGTGCTTAAATTCAAGCAGATCTTTATATCAAGGTGCCTTGAACCTCTTGGGATGGTGGCCTCCATGAGAGTGTATCATCTTTAAAATATTGTACTAGCAAGGTTAGAGGGAAAATGTAAGGTAGACACATTACTAAGTCTGAACACACAAGGACAAATTATGATTCCTGAAATCTATAGGGTTATATATGGGTAGCTAAGAAGATAATTTAATATACCGAGTTTAAAGTAAGATGTTGAATATTCCATTTAGTATTTTCTGTCTCTGAAAGATGCTTTAGTCCAAATATAAAAAGAACACTGTATATAACTCAAGGAATATGTAACTCAGGTAGAAGGAACATGTGATGATAGTTCGTGTTTAATGTTTCTGAGTCACGGGCTATTGTATGATAAGGATTTGGTGCCATTGCTCTGAAATGGTATCATAAAGAATAAATTTTATGCTTGGATTACTTATGTAATTTTTAAAATGCCATTAAGTTTTAAATATTGGTGAGAGTTACCTCATTTAAGTTAGTTTCATTATTGTATACTTATCCAACAGGAATAGAAAAACAGTAAATAATTCTACACAAAAAATCTATAAGATAATTACATTGTATTGAAACGAAAATACTTGGAATTAAAGTGACTGTTTCAGGTTGGGCTGAGTCCCTGTGACCTTCAGAAATACAAAGGAAATATAGAACCTTAGGAAGCAGATAAGTGTATATTGTCAATGCCAGTTTGTATACACTATTAGAATTATGAAGACAAAGGAACAATCTCTGTAAGTACAAGAGGAGCTACACAGATTGCTCTATGTACTTAGTTCCTTACTTGTATTACAAAGAATTAATTCAACACACACTGTACCCTGCACAATAATACATATTAATTTTTAAAAATCAAACTATGTGTGTGTACATAAGTCAAACAATTTATGAATGGCTGGTCTAGGAATGAGGTGAAATCCATTTAATGAAGGGTATATGTTCTTAGTTCAAATATTATCAGCTGTAGATTTGGAATGGTGGAGCTCTGTACTGAAAACGTGAATCCTCCAGACACCCAGGCTAAGAGATGCTTCTTATGCCAAGCAGCTTTAAAATACAATTTTAGGATTTAACCTAACAGATGTGATGGTGGTGGAGGAAAATGATAATCAATGGGAAGATAGAGCTGCAAGCATTCAATTGTTAAATTGTTGGTTAAGGAGAAATATGCTCTGATAGAACAGCTTTCCTCATAGAACTAAATTAATGAAATAAAATATAATTGAAGGAACATATATAATACATAATGGAACATATAAAACCGGGGTTTTTTTCTGTAGATATCATTACAGAAATGCTCCTCAAAATAATTTAAAATGAAAAGGGCATAAATAGCTGTCCAAATCAGATCTTAGAGTATTTATACTCTGATTCAACATCATGAGGCATGATGAATTCAAGATTCATGTGCAGAGGATGTTGTGGAGAAAGTAACTGGCGTGTTGGAAGAAAGAGAAATATAAAGCCTTTGTAACACTGGGTTTCATTTTCTTGTCATCAGTATTACTTATACAGGTGAGATACTTTTATGTCCAATGTGAAATCATTCTGCCCATGGTATCACTTTTGAAAAAAGGAAGAGAACAAAACAAAAGAGGGTTCTGTTCTGACAGCTGCATGGGAAATGTTTTTCATAGTGAAAAATCACATGCCTCCAACCACTGAAGGATCCTAGATGGTGGTTAGAGGTTGTTAACATGTGTGAGTGGATAAGCACAGCAAAACAAATTGGTGACAGAGCACAGAGAAATCAGAAAACTGCAATAAGCTCTGTAGTTTCTGTCAAGTTGCTGTCAGCAAGGACCACGAGGTAGTTTTTGAATCAACAAGTTCAATTGGCTTCGGGAGGCATCACTGAAGACTGCAGAATGCTTTGTGTAATGTGAGCTGTAAATAAAGGGCCTGATAGACATCCATCTGAATAGTGCAGTTGATTTGATATTAGCTGTGAGGGAAGCTGCAATATGTTAGAGAGAATTTATCAAGCACTGCTTAGAAACACAGCTGAATTAAAATGGCACGGCATGATTTTGGTGGGACGAGAAAGCACTTTGTCACCCTGTTGCGGTTGTTCGCTGCAGTGAAGTGGTACATAAGGCAGAAGTGAGTTTTTTAGGGCTGTTTTCATGGCTTCAGAAGGCCAAAGACAGCAAATGAGAAGTGCAGTGCGAGGAGCCGTGGAGAGGAAGCCTGCTCAGTCCAATAAACTTGAGAGGCAAAAAAAAAAATAGGAATTTCAGTGCTGTCTTTTCAAGCTGGAATGAAATTTAAGTGGAAAGCACAATAAGAAACAGTAAGTTGCTGTCTGCAACAATTTGGATGATAACACTTAAGCAGCAGGGTTTCAAAGTTTACAAGCCATAATGAACTGAAAGGCACAGCAAAACTGGCTGGAGAACAAGGGAAGTGCCTGCAGCAGAAGTGTGAGAGAAGTGCCAGCACTAGCTTGCCTTTCCTTGGTCACTCAGGCCAATGTTTATATCTGCCTTTAAGCACCTAAGAGACCTCACGCTTGCAGCTGTTACAGTCTGAAAATCCCAGCCTACAGGTTTTACAGAACAGGCTCTTCATGCGGCTTGCCTCCTGCCAGGCTTTGCTGCCAAAGGAAAAGTTTAATCAGTCTGACAAGGACAAGCTTCCATTTCTGCCGGCAGCCTGGATGGGAGAGCGCTGGACCTGAAGTGATCTCCCCTAACTTTAGAACTCATTAAAGCTGACACCAGTTCCACCTGGACTCCTGATCAGTGGGGAAACGGGTGCTTCTACCAGGCAGTTGACCTTGTCTGTTAAGTGTTCATCTCACTTGCCTTAAAAGTTCTGCTTTCTCCCCAGTAACTGTAACCCATACTGCCCAGACAGTATGGTTCGTGCTCAGATGCCATCTCTGTGCATGTCTCAAGCCAAGTGTGATAACTCACACTTCCTAGACCATCAACCCCGAACTGAGCAGAGATTACCTTAGGAAACTGTCAGAACAAAGATCCAGTTATGAGCCATGATGGTATCAGTTAGAAAGGATATTTACTGCTGGACAAGTGCTAGTACTGGAGTGTATTTAGTTTCCCTGAAGATTGAGTTACTTGGCAACGCGAGTGGATGTTACCAACAGGGCTTGTTTCTCTTGGCAACAGAGAGCAATGAACTGATGTAATTATTTAGAGGAATTGTTCCTCATTTTCTGTATGGCAACAGGTCCTCTTGAATGCTGACTCAAATGCAAGTGTCGAATATGCATCAGGGTGAGGCAGTGCTCCACTCTGAAGGCAGTGTCTGTCAAACTTCACGTGTAAAGGCCAAAACAGAATAGGAAGTTGTGAAGAAAATTCCTTTTCTATCATAAAAGTAATTCATTATTCATCTTCCCCATTCATATTTTGCCCAGAATAAAGCACAGTACATTATGGTCCGAATGACCTCTTCACGTTCAGGTGTTGCTGGTCACACAGAAAGGCAAATATATACGATGCATAAACTGACAAATACCCAATATTTTAAGGCAAAATGAATATAATTAATTAATCAGCATATGATCAGAGATATTAATTAATACAAAATAGGCTCCTGTGACTCTCAGCAGAATAATTTTGTGTAATAACTCAGATACTGCTTTCTGAGAAGGTTTTTGCATCCAGGAAACAGACTTTCCCCCCAAAAGCTAGTTGGAATATTTTAGTTTATAGAGTGCTGAATCAAATACCTTGAAACATTTAAATGCCTACATACATTTGTTTGTGTGATCCATTCTTGACTGGGCCCTCTTTTAGGAAAACAATTAATCATATGTTTGAATTTAAGCATATCAGTAGTCTCTCAAAGCTTAATGCAATTGAAGCAAATGAGTTTAGTGAGATTGTTCACTTGCTTGAAAAGGCACATGATTATGTTTCTGAGTTATGGACCATTTGAACTCTTTCTTACTTATTTCTGCTGCATGTAAAGTCTTAATTCTACTCAGGACATTCATTAACTGTTATTAGGACATAAACAGCTTTTTTTCTTGCTGCTTTATCTCTTCAAAGTCTCACTGCTGTGTTTACTTGGGAAGTTACTTCTCTGTTACAGTGAGAAAAGATATCTAATATGACAGTGTTTTAGAAACGTGCACATTTCATTACCCATGAAGAGAACTCTTCCCTGATTAAGGCTCTCACAGATAGTCATTTGATTACAGGAATTAAAGTATGATATCATTTTCAAAGATCTTAGTTTTGCACTAAGACTAATATTGATCATCATAGAAGAAGGAATTCAAAGAACGTCTCTGTTGCAGGAATAGTAGTTTTAGTCTAGAAGCAAAGACACCACGCTTAGCCCTACCACAGCTAGTTCACTTTTGCATTGTGTTATCCAGAAGAGACAGTTTCACTAGTGTTTCTTGACTAAATTGCCAAGTCCAGCTATTAGTGAATACTTTCTCACTGCTTGCTCCAAAAAGGTCTGATGAGTTGGAAAAATCTTGATTATTTTATAAAGCCTACACTTCGGAAGCAGGTGAACCAGAAGTGACAGCTATCATAAACATCCATGGAGAAAGCAATTCCCACAAAATTAGAAATATTTCCTAAATTTTTACCTTGTTCTTTCTTTCATTTTACTCATTTCCTTCATCCCTTAAAGCTCCATCTTCACTCAGTAAAATAGAACAGCCTCTTAGTTCCCTGTTGAGTGAAGGAAAACCATTTTTTCTGTTTAGTTAAATGAATGACTGAAAATTGGAATGCAAGGCAGTAGCTGGAGTGCATGGGAGCAAAAGGCTTCAAGGGAAGCTCAGCAGGGCAAGCAAGTCACGTAAGCTACTGTGTTCGCTTGTTCTGCATTTTTAATATAGCATGAACCACTTTGTGTGAAACTGAAAACACAGTATGTAGGTTTAATGCAGTTCCATTCCTTACTTATTTGAAAAAACCCAGGGCTGTACAGAAGGATTTTCCCTTTGACAGATACAAATACAAGAGGGTTGTCCTCCAATAGCTCATGATGCTGCAGACATCTGTATGGTTTAACCGAGTAATTGACCATTCCTAAGCACTTTGCCAACCCATCTATTACACCCCTGCCGCACAGCGAACGCGCTCTGGCAAATTGCTCATCCGTTTAATCAACGCTGTGTTCCGTGCCATGCCTCTGCATCGGTATTTTCCTTTGTTTATAAACATACTGCCTGTCTTTTAGCCCTGTCATCTTTTGTCTTGGATAGCAACCTTAGGAGTTAGTGCTGATAGCTCTGGTGCTTCTCACATCAGGCATTGTTCTGCAAGATACCGTGTATTTGGTGCAATTTGTTCCCGTTTCATGTCATTTGGTGTCCAAAGATTTCTCTTTCTAAGGATTATTTGCAGCTGTTCGTTTTCACAGAATGTACTTGTCAGTCACAGCCCTTGCTTGAAGCTCTCGTGAGAGCTTTCCTGCCAAAGGAGATACCATAATCTCCCTCCATAACTAAATCCACCCCTTTGTGATACCATTAGAGAATTATTTTTTTTCTTCCCCGCCGGCCCTCTTTCAAGAGGAGTGAGGAGCCAGTTACAATCTGCAAACTCTTCTGAAAGTCTACAGGGATTCAAAATCCATAGCACTAGAAAATCTTTTCTGTGCCTTTTTAGGTGGCAGATGCCGCAGTGCAACCCTCAGAGAAAAGGAGCCCCTGCTTCTGTGTGCTCTGAAAAAGAAAAGAGCTTTTTCCCCTTTGCTGAAGAAGAGCTGTCAGTTGGGAAGAGCAGTGGGACAGCCCAAATATGCTTTCAGCAGTTCCTTTACTTCACAATTTCTAATTGTGTGTAAAGAATCGTGTTCACTGAACATGGCTTCAAACAACATGAGTGATGTACCTCATGAAAACTCTTGGAAGGAGGAGAGTTGACTGGCAATAAAGGAAATAATGAAAATGAAAGTATTAGGCAGTGACAATTAGTGAGCTGAAGTGCTACTGACAACAGTAATGCCTTCAATCTAATTAAATTTTTGCCTCATTGAATATGACAAATCCAAACGCAGTTTGGGTATCTCCTTATTAGACTTTTAGACTAAAAATACTTGGCTTTGAATGTTGCCAATGACAGTATTAATGAGGAAGTGCTAATTTTTTAGGAACCATAATGACAGTAATGTTAGTCCTTGCTTTACCACGGATGCTAAGAATCATAGCATTGAAGAAAGGCTCCAGGCCATGTTGTGTTTCTCGAGGCACATCTCAGGCACGTTTTGGAAAGTGTTATAAAAACTTCAAAGCTCTGTAAAACAGAGCTGCAGAGAGAAGGCTACTCTGCAAAACCTCAGAAAAAAAAAGATAAATAGCAATAGGCATAATCTGATGAAAAAAAATCAAATATCTTTAAGCTTCCAATAGTGGAAGGGGTGTTGCAAGCAATGGAATCGATCACCTGGAGTGCTGCTGAGCTTCTGTCTTTGAGTAGCTTTCAGAAGTCGTTGCACCAACGTCTGTCAGGGCTAATTCTGGTGCCAGGAGTGACAACTGATCCTGTCTCATGGCTGAGTTGGACAAGATGACATTATGAACACTTCCACAGATTATTTTTTTCTTAGTTGTCTCCTTCTGAGCCACAGTCATCCTTTATGGGAATTGTTTTCTGTCTGTCATTTCTTCTTAAACAGGATTTACTGCTCCAGGGTGATCAGGGTCTGTTGATTGTGTGCTCCAAAGGAACAAGTAGCTCTGATACTCATATTCCTCTCTTGTATCAGGAAGGACAGTAAGGCACAACATATACGTATAAAATATACTAGGAGGTGAATTTAAGAGGTGGGTTTCCTCATTATAAAGATACAATGTTCTACATTATGGATGCTCAGGCATGTTTGTTTTCATATCTGAATGTCAGGATAGAATGAGGTTCATTGAGACTTGGTTATTAAATCGCTATGATGGAACCTTGCTCTGAGCACAGCAGAATCAGGAAGGGAAGGGTATGAAAGAAGGGGCCGTACCAACCCACCAAGCTATTTCTCATCTTCAGTGTCTAGAATCCTATGTTCTGCCTATTGTTCTATGGTTGAATCAATTCCTGATTCTCAGTCCCTGTTAGGCACTAAGAGCAGCTGCTGCAGCTAAAAGCTGTTCTCTGCAGGAGCTTGAGGGTGCACTACATTGAGATGAGTCCTACTTCAGTCAGGACTTAAGTGGCATTTATCTCTGCTGGCCCCGTGCCTATAGTTCAATCATTGCTGGTGAGTCTCTTGTGGTATACAAGGTGCCAGCATATGCAGGAGTTGGGTCAAAGATGTTGTTAGCAATACGATAATGGGACGGTGGGGACAATGCAGGTGTGGTGCCATCTCACCCTCCACACACATCCCCCAAAGGTCTCTAAAAATAGCATGTTGTCTTTAGAATTATAACAGAAAGCCTCAGCTCTTGAAAATCTACAGTGAAAACCAGCTTTGAAGTTCACATTCTTCTGTTTTAAAAACATCCCAATTATTTTCACGTATCAATCTTTTAATATCTGATTTTAAGCCATGAAAATACCAGTAGGAGGAGGACGGTGTTACGAGTCCTAGCTGTATGCCTGGCACCAGAGCAACGATTAAATGCTGGTTGTTCATCATGAAATAGTACGATTCACTGCAATAACTTCCAGAGCTTGCTTAAACTGCTGCATTTACATCCTTGGTCCAATTTATAATCCTAGAACACTAAGTCAGCTTTATGCAGAGTAACAAGACAAATATTATCGTTGTGCCATCGCATGAAGCAAATGCTTATTTAAACATGCACCTTTTGCAGAGCTCTAGGCAACCTTGTAAATCGCTACCCAGTCTGACACAGCTCTTAGCTAAGTGTGATTTGCATATTTTCCCGACAATGTTCTTTCAAACTAAAATTAAATAAATGAAAAATACAGCTAATTACAACAAAGAAAAGGTCTTACGTTAAAATCAAAAGTACTTTTAAACTTTTAGATACGATCTTCAGGTAAGTAATAAAATGCCACTAGCTATAAGATATGTTACGTGCATTTTGGAAATTGAAATTGAATATTATGCCCAATTCTTTTCACTTGAAACAGATGTGAGGCAGAAACATATTTTAGTGGAAAAAACTGAATAAAAAGCACTTTTCTTTTGGAATAATATTAGAAATAATCAAAAAGGCAGTTCAGTGATGATGATAATTGAAAGCATGAGAATGTTGGGAATGAGATTTTCAAAGTGAGGTGCTGTAATCACCTCATGAAGAGCCATGTTCTTGAACTCTCCTGGGTTTTTTTTTTATCCCCAGTGAGTTTCATGTAGCTTCTCCAGCCACCCTCCCAAGTTAATTGCCTTATTTTAATAAATATATTGAAAAAACTAGGGAGTATCTGAGTACAGTAATAAAACAAAGAAGCCTTGGGTGTTCTCATCTGAATAGAGATAGTAATGATTCAGAGTACTTGTTCGAAAAGTAAACAGCCATAAGACAGATATATATGTATGGAGCCACATAGAGGAGCTTGTCATGAATTATTGTCTGAGTGCACTGTACAGAAAATCAGCAAATATTTATCTCAGAATTAAAAAAAAAAAAGACCATGGAGTCTATTTTTCATTTTCATAACGTATATGGAAGTGCCACATACCCATTACTACAACATCTTGCTAAAGAAGAGGGTGTGAGATGATTCCAAAAAGCCAGAAGAGGCTCAGACACAAGCACTGGCACTGAAGCAGCTCCCCAGTAAAAGTGGGGGGACTGGAGCATGGCACAACAGAGCCTGGATGCTGTAAGGAGTTTATCAGGGAAGTAGAGAGGATCTTCTGTAGTTTCCATTCGCAAGCAGGTCCCTGGGAGAAGGTGGGAGTCAAACCAGTTACCAAAACATTGTGGGTTTTGACAAATTAGAAAACATTTTTTTAAACTTTTCTGACTGGGCTGTTCTGCAAATAATACAGCAGGAGCAATGACATTAACTTTGATAAACACACAAAACTCCTTATGTTGCCTGGCTTCTTTAATGCTAGCTTAATAAGAAATGAAGTTCCATAGATTAGAGCATTGCATAGCTGAATGCTTTTCTGCAGTTTGTGTTACCCTCCAAAGCAGCAGTCACTAGTAGTTTTTAGAAGCAGCCAGCAGGTGTGATTGTAGCTGTACTTCAGCAATTCTTTTTTTTTTTTTTTCCCCTTATGTACATTTTAGACAGGCGATCAAGCAAGTATATGGCTATTTATTTGCCACTACTGCAGTTAAAGCTCATATGAACCATTACACAGAAAATTACTTTTCTTTCTCAGTTTATATGCCTGACCTTGATTGCTTTGCTGCTCACTGGTACTGTTGCCATGGAAATAGGAGAAGGATCTTTCTGTTGACATCATTGCATAATTAGGGGTCACTGAGACTGTTTAGGTCAAGAGATCATTTTCAGAGTTCAGCTTCCCCTGAGGGGTGGGTGATGATGAATGTTGTTTCGCAGAATTTTTTTTGTATGGGCTGATGTGATTGTTACTTTGTCATCCTAAATTAAACTACGAGCCCCACTGACTTCAAGCTAAGAGCCAGAAATATGTGCTAAACCTACAGATTTCCAATAAACCCTGTCTCTGCGAGGCTGCTTTTCCTGTCTGTTCCCAGGCACGCAGAACTACCTAGCTCTGAAGTTTGTTGCCACTTCTCAGCTGAACAATGGTAACTGGTTGTGTAATTGGTCCTGGCCATTTTGAATGGTGTGTAAAACGCAATCCCTTATACTGGTAAAAGCCTCTGGGAATGGAAATTTGAGTCTCTCCAGGGTGTAGCTAGCTCAGAAGATTTTTCCTTAATGGTTCTCTTTAACCTTGACATTTCTCCAAGGACAAGTAGAAGCTTGTCCTTTTCTAGTGGACATCAACAACATTTTCTTTCTCTGCAAACTTCTATGCTCAAAACCTGTTCCCTTTTTGACAGAGAACCTTTTCTAGATTGCCAGTCCTTTTTGTTGCTTGTCCCCAGAGTCTTTCCAGAGGACCACAATTTTCTTGAAATCTGGTATCCACATCCCAGCATGATGCTCCAGGACAGAGCACAAAGTAGGGGCTATTTCTTATTTTTAATGTATGATGCTCCTTGTTTGACCTCCAAGAGTAAGGAAAAAATTGTAAATGGGTTAGATCACTGGCTGCAGTTTTATGTCTTAATAAACAGTTTTATAAACTGTATTTTATTACCATTAATTAAATGAAGCTAGCTCCTGTGCTTTGGACGACTCATGAGATGTTTAGGGAAAATAAAGGCCTCATCCTCATTAGCCTCCTGGTTTGGCAAGCCAAAATAGATGTACACTGCCAGACTGTTCCAATTTCCTTTGCCTTTATTTTTACACAGATTTTTGAAAGGTCTGTCTGGTTTTGGGCTCTCTGAGCAGGTCTACATTTTTGATATACCCTTTTATTTTTTCCCCTGCATGTCCTTTCTGAACAAGCTGTGCCCTTTCCGATCAGTATTCCAGTCATGCGAATTCTTCCCTCAAATCTCCTGTTATGCAAGGAAAAGCAAACACTATGAGGTCCTTTTCATAACTTCTGTAATTTGACAATCCCTCTTTATTAGCACTGGATCTGTCATCTTGGTTTACTGCCGTGAAAACAAAGATTTTCACTGCATGATATAACTATAAGAAAGATTCCAATGTCTGTAAATAGCACAATAAGACTAGTTTTCAGTATATTGTTTCAAGATGACTTGCAGAGATTTAGCCAATTAAAACCAGTAAGCATTGGGCTAATGTAGATTCATACCTCACACTGACAATGTACCTCAGGACAGTCTATACGGAAAGCTGTCACAAGGTGGAAGAAGTTCTGCCTTGGGAGCTTTGGATAAAATAATGGAGACTGCAGTTGGCAAAATAATTAGGTTCAAATGGTGGAGAAAATAAGTAGACGACATCTAGCCCAGTCCATCTGGCACCCCCAGGCAGGATGTAGCCCTTTGAGACAGTTTCATTGCCTCATCCTTGGAAGAGACAGGTAATGAGTTTTCTGGGAATAAGCCCTTCTCATGGGCTGACTCTAACCCCGAGCTAGGCACCAGGTCCCTGCTAGAAGCAGGGGGGATTCTGAAGGAACATATGTTTTCACATAGGGAGAGCATGCAGAGCAGCCACAGTTAGATTATCCTATGAATACATTGCTCCTATGACTAACGTTATGGTCATATTTAGTCATAATATCAAATTAATTATTTTATACCTTTGTCTGATCTAGAAACAGAAATAATACCATAACCTTTCTGAACCCAGGAGCAGCTCATGGCTGACTGTATATGGCTAAACCCAAATCCTCCTGGGCAGTTTTTGTTGTCTGGTTGTGAGAAAATCAAGGCTGCTTTTTTCTTGGGTGGTTGCTTTGTAAGGTGCAAACTGAAAAAACAAGAGAACTGTTCCACCTTAGGAAACAAAGCAATGCTTAATAATAGCATGCTACATAAAAAGGACCTGACTCATTAGAACATTGCAATTTATTTTCTTTTTAAAACAACAAATTAATCCCTCCAGACTTCCCAATCAATCTACTTTTTGTGAGACCATTAGAGAACCCCTGAAGTGAAAGTGGGTAATATTTCCTTGTCTTTTTTCCCCCTCTTACTTCTTTTAAAGTAGCTCCTGAATCAGTTTTTAAGGAAGAACCAAACACTGTAAGAAGCAGGGAAGTGATTTTTTTTTCTTCAAGAAACCCATAAATCTTCATTATTGTAAGCACCAGGGCTTGTTCTTTTCCTTTTTCTTTTAGGTTGCTTTCATTTTCCACATGGTTTTCTGAGAATCTAATTATTTTGACTTCTGGCCGTGGTCGTCAATACGAATTGCTGGGAAATTTGTCCCGTCACCCATTACTGGAGTCTCCCAAAAAAACTTTTCCAGCAGCCACATATTTTAGGACTTCCAATTTAACTTGTGACTGCACCAAACACTCAACCCTTTAGTTTACCCAGATTTTAAAGAAATGCACCACTACTTGTGACTTTATTATAAAAGACCGTACACAAAGGGAGTGTATCATTACTCACCTATGATGGTACTCAGCAGATCATAAGTGATCAAATAACTTGAAATATTTATACTGCATATTCTTTTAAAGGCTCACTAAGAACAGAGAAGCTTTTGAGGGTCTCTTGGGAATGAACACACGTGTGACTGCGTATCCTGGGGTACACATCCTCTGACAAATCAGGTTCTGCAGCTCCTCATCCAAACCCAATTATTACTCCTTTGTTGGATGTGGAACATTCTTCTATTGTGAGAATAAGCTGTTAGTATTTTCTTTGATAAGTCAATAGCAAAGTTCAGTAGAAAATGAGCTCTAACCTTGGGCTTCTTTGAGAAGTGTATTTTTTCTTTTGTAGTTTTAGGATCAGGAAGCAGTGGAGGTGACATGGGACTGTGGGAGGCCTTAGCAAGGCATGGATTCCTAAATCCCTGGTTAGGTGCTGAAGTCAAAGTCAAGGCTGCTAGCTCCCAGAGTTGCCTTCTCAACATTAAAATTCTTAAGTTATATCCATTTTGGGTCATGGCCATTATTTTGTCAGGCTTGATGGTGGTTTGACGGGAGACTTGGATTTCAGTCCCTGCTCCACTGAATATTTAATATAAAAGAAGAAATATTAATAAAGCAAGGATTAGGTAGGACTCTCCTGAGAGAGGAGTGCCTCATGACTAATCTGTGGAGTACACCTTCTCTCTCTGTCCCAATGACTGTTTAATTATTTAATGGAAGTGGAACAGGTTCAGTAGGCGAGAATGAGCATCAGACAGGGAATCAAAATGCATGTCTGGAAAAAAGGGAACTACGATCCTTGGGCAGAAATGTGATTTGAGACCAGACCTCCAATATTCTGCACAAATGCCGTACCTACTAAAGGCAGGTTTAGGTTTTGTGAAGACTCCAGTTAGCTGTGGGCTTGTCTTTTCTTTTTTTTGTCTATATTTTTTTTTCTTCCCCCCCAGTTTATTATAGTTGTACCTAAAGATCACCCAAGATTAGGCTAGGAGTTGCATATGTGCTAATTAAAAGATAGTCCTTGTGCCATCAGCCTTGTCTGCATAGTCAAGACAAAGTGTATGATGTGAAAAAATTCCTGTGTATTTGCAGGAGGGCATGACAATGCATGCTCAGTGGCAGGAGCAGAATTAAAATCCATGTCTGTCCTTTCTGAGAGCCCTTGTGCCTGCAGGACATCATTAGATCAAGATAGCTAGCAGAGTTCGGAGATAGATTTCATTTTGAAAAAAAACCAACCCCAACGTGTACTCTCAATGTCACCTGCATGCACTGCACAGAGTAAATTGGTTGCTAAGTTAGAAGGGTATCCTGAGGGATTTGACTCTCAGGCCTGTGCTCTGGCTACTTTGCTGTGCTGCTTATACCACCCACAGTGCGTTACTCCAGCGAGACTTGGTTGTTTTTTATTGAGGAGTGAAAAGGAGCTTGCTCCTGTAGACTCCAAATTACATCAGTGGCCGTGGATCAGCCCCGGAGACTTGTCTGTGTTTTCATTGCTGTTCACTGCCTGGTTCTCTAAAACAGCGGAGTTGTTATCAGGAGTCTTCCAGTTGTCTGTTTGATGTTGGTGGCAACTCACGACCTAAATCCCTTAGTATTAGTTTTACTCCTTGGAGAACTGGGTACTGGCACGAGCAGAGGCAGCGCTCCCGAATGCCGCGGGCAGAACAGCCGCTCCTCGGACACGGGTGGGAATGGAAGCCTGGGTGCTGGTCACAAGGACACAGTGTCTGTTGGAAGCTCTGCTGAACTTCCATAGAAAAACCATTTTCATTCATAGTCAGAATTGTTGCCTGTGGTTTCCCAGCAGCTTTCCAACTTAGGGGTTTGTAAACACTACTTGTAACAAGCAGGAGTTAGTCTGAAATGCTAGTTACAGGTGTTGGGATGTGTTTATTTTTCTATGAAGTACAAAGGATACTGCTGACAGTGGCTAGTGAACAGTTTAAGAAACGAGAGACATTTCAGTTAAAAGGCCTATTTGTCAAGGTAACAATTTCGGTGAATTGTGGCGGAAGTTTTTTGTTGTTTTTTAGACAGAGTTCCCTCCAATTATTATATAATATTGGCTCGTGGGTCTGAATTTAGTTATTACTTCAGCAGGAGTCATGACTGAATAGTGGATGTCAGAAGTCTTAAAAGGATTAGTGCTTCATATATAACCAGTAAAATCGATTTGTGAATTAAGGGTCCCCTTCACAGAAGTAATAAAGTTTTCTTTCTGCAAGCAGTGAAATTTTGTTCTTGTAGCTGTCAGTGTAGTCGTTCTGCATCGGTGTAAGATATTGACAGTGTGCTCAGGGCAATAGCAGAAAAGGGCAGAGATTAAATAAGGGAAAGGAAGCAATCTCAATTGAGTAGAGCTGTTCCAAACCAATTGTAAATACAATAAAAATATAAGGCCCAACCCTGCTCTTGGAAAAACGCACCTAGTAACTTCAGACACAGTGCAATGATTTTGTATGATGTGGGTAACGAAAATATGTCTCAGAGGTGCTGAAACCTCTACTTCTTGCACACTGGGACTTCAATACAGCTATGATAATTATCCAACCCAGAAAACTTCCCTCCCTCTCTTGATTGATTAGTGCACGCTTCAGGGTCTCGGCTGGTGTCAAGCACTGGCTAACAGGCTGGCTGAGCAAGATACACAGAAAATATGAAAAGCCTGCACTGAAGTGAATGCTAAAACAGAAGAAACCAAACACAGCCAACGGAAGAAATTTGGAGTGGAAGTTCTCTGGTGAGCGAGGCTTACTTCTCAGGAATTAGACTTAAACTGTAAGAACAGGAAAAGGGAAGAAAAGTACTTTTTTCAACAGGACGTTTAAAGGGGGAGTGCGTGTTAAACGGATGGCTTGATTAACAATTAATGAATAAAGGTAACACTGCTCTTGAAGAAGCATATCAGAAAAATTTTCTAAGGATTTTCAAAGGACTCCACCCTGCCCCCCAACAACAGGAATCACGAGTGCTCAGGTGAGTGGACTATGTATGAACTCGCAGGGATGCTGCTCAGCCATCTCTGCAGAGCAGCCACTGCAGATCTGCTGGCAGCAGATGTGGCACGGTGCAGTAACTCCTTGCTGCTCCCTCTTTGCAATAACCAGCCACACAAATCTGAACGAAATCAAGCCATGCCAAAGTGGTTCAGAAGTCTCTGGAGCCCAGCTGAAGCGATTGGTACTCTTGGGGTAGAGTGAGCAACAGCCCTAACTGCAGACTCAACAGAGAGATAGGCTATGTGCAGCTAGTAAGATCCCAAAGGCTTTGCCATACACACTGGATATAAAAATTTAATCAGACTCAAGATATTGTTGTATTTTCAGAAGTTTTCAATATTACAAAGTAATAACAGGTACATTCTTGAAAAAAAAAAAAAAAAAAAAATTCCAAAAGGAAACAATAGAGAGGAGAAAATAAATCTTTCGTTCTGGTCTTGCTTTGTTCCTAAATAATTCCAGGACTGCTCATTCGGTGTATATAGACACAGAGAGACAAAAAGCTCACCAAACAATGCTGTTAGACTGCAGAAGAGTAGCAACATCTGAGCTTTTAGAAGTGTATGTGAGAAACAGGCTGTTAGGGTGCCTCTGATTTCAAAGGTCAGAGCA
Organism: Todiramphus chloris collaris; assembly: GCA_025345505.1. Classification (NCBI taxonomy): domain Eukaryota; kingdom Metazoa; phylum Chordata; class Aves; order Coraciiformes; family Alcedinidae; genus Todiramphus; species Todiramphus chloris. Next base: position 6,180,396 of record JANVCC010000060.1, read on the forward strand.
TGAGGATGGGCACACAGGAGAAACTTAGAGAGTCCTTTACAAGGCAATGGCCATTCTGTTGTCTGATACATTAGTGCTTAAGGACAAAGATTTCAGCAAGGTTTATGAAGTCCTGGTGGGGCAGGATGTCAGTATCTGCAAAGTGAGACCTGCCTCAAAGTATTGCTTCTTCATGTCACCAATTTCAGAGACAATACAAAGCTCAGGAGATGGTAGTGACTTCTTTTTTAAGGTTGCACAGTTTAAGTCATGAAGTATTCCTTCTCCAAAAGCAACATGTACTGAATTTCACTCTATATCTTAGTGTACTAGAACTAATCTACTAAAATATTCATGTGGCAGAGAAAAATGGGAATAAAAAAAAAAATAAAGTACGTGCAGTGTGTCAGGATTAATGTGCGTAGTGGAACATTAACTTTTGTATTTCTAAGACTTTTTAACCTTGCCACCTTTATAGCATTCTGATGCACCATTTTACATTTAGTATTTTTCTTTTTTAAAGTTCAAAGACAAAATGAAATAAGGATGGGAAGGGGGAGGGGGTAAGTGGAAGAAAATAAAAGAGGACCAGGAGCAATAAAGCTGAGTCCTTTGTTTGGTGAGTAAAGCTCTTAAACACCCTAAACTGATGATTTTATACATAGGATGAAATTCAGGGCACGTAAGATGGAAAGCTATGCAATAATTAAATAATAATTAAAAAAAAGACAATGAGATTTAAGTGATACATATGCAGAGCTGACCCTTAGATAGGCTTAAACGAATTTCACGCTCACGTGCCTGCTTTTCTAAATTTATGTGCATGAAACATTAATACCTTTGCATGAAAAATCCCACATCAGTATTTTAATTTTTAGCTATGTATTTCTGCTGCATGCGTGCTGAACCCTGTGCTCAATAGTGAGACTTTATTAATACATTGTTTTAAAAATATATATAAGACATTTATGATATTAAAGGCTTCTGGAAATCCAAACTGTAAGAATGACTTTGAAAATACTGAAACAGAGTAACTAACTCTATTCTGCTCTTGCAGAGCCTTTTATGCTCTGACTCAAAAAGAAATAATGAAAACTGGTTTTTGGCAGCAAACCATCTGGGGAAAGTTATATTCCAAACTGCAGATTTTATAAAAGTCTGAGAACAAAAGAGAAAAATAAAAAAAGAAGGGTGGTTTGCATTGAAGACAGTTCTACAAGTGTAGCTGTGCTGGGCATGGGAATCACCCACTGTGTTAAGGTTAGAGAGACATGTCAACCGTCATGGAATCTGGATGTACCTCACCCATCTTCCAGGTGTTCACATATTCTGCTGCCCAGCCTGCCCCGAGCCCTGCACAGATGCATTTTCCTGCAGGCACAAGGGCTCTCTAGGATTATACAGATTTTTCTAGACAATGCTATTGCAAGAGGGTCTGCTGGCAGCTCCCAAGTAGAGCACATCTTCTGTTAGAGTTGAGGCGATGAATTTTAATCTTAACAGAGAAAAAAATCCCCAACTTCCTTGATTTATGAAATAAATTTGTACCAGTTTCTTTAAAGTTGTATCTTTTAAAATATGTTTTAAAGTTAAATAGGAGAGCTCAAGCTTTAAGGTATTCCTTCATTTTCTGGCTGAACAAACTCTTTGCAGAATGAAATTGAATTGTGCAGAAATATTCATGGCCAAGGACATAAAGATATGAATCAATACAGGAAGAAAAAAAAAAATCCAGATTCTTCCCCATCTTAGATTTCCCTGTAAACCTGAAGCGTATTTGGTCCTTCAACATACGCTTTTAATCAAGGATATAATGAAGTGTATGCTCAGGTCACTGAAATGAACGAGATGTCTTGTCTCTAACTTTAATTAAAAGATTCCTTCACTGAATTGTGTTGTACAAAATTCTGGTTTATGTTTGTTGTAATTACAAGTGGTCTCTTGTCACGCAGCTCTAGGTGATTCTCTCCTGAACCTGTACTTCATCCTGTATGAGGGGTTAAAAGGCACAAGTAGGACATTAATCTCCCTAAAACAAGCTTCTCTCTTGCATAGGTTTCCAGATAAGTAGAAATCTGCTAGTTTCTAAAAAAAGGTGGCTTTAGCAAGCATTCTTTTAGTTTTTCACTACCCCTGGTACCATTACTACCCTCCTGGCTTCTTTATCTATAAACATACCATAGTGTAAATTCACTGAACTATTTTAAACATTTAATTGTAAGCATGTGCTTGAATGCCACGGGCCAGAACAGGACTTCAATGTTTATAAGTGCTGTGGTAAGTAGGGCTTGGATCTGCCTTGTTGGTTCAGGAAGTTTCAAATGGGGACAGGTCCCTTTGTGCTTTTTGTCTCATATCACCAAAATTGTACTCGGCTGCCCAGGAGGAAGAGTTTGTCCTTTGATGGCTGTCAGTAAAAACGTGGTGCCTGGATGTGGGAAGGTTCGATGTTTATTCATCCTTGACAGGCAAAACTGCACTGGGCTGTCTAGTTAGTAGTGTCTTGACAGCAAGAATATTTTGCCCTGGAGGAGTCATGGGGGTTTTGGAGTGATTACAGAGTGGACAGACATCACAAATGCTTTTTTGTTGCCCACTGCTGTGAACTACATGCATAGCACTTACTGGGGAAAGCTGAGTGATGACTTATTAACATGGTTATTGGTCACCCGGCCCTGCTGTTTCACACCTGCCTTTACCAGGTCAAACTGATGAGAAAATGAGCCATGGAGGAGTTTATTGTTTTAATGAAATTAAAAGGTTGATTAGGCTAAGAACAGGAGGACTGTCATCCCCACTATAGCGGTCAAGCAGAGTGATACTTCTCTGAACACATACTCCCACCTTTCAGCAAACAGAAGATTGGGAACTTCCCACACAGGCGGGTGCATCTGAACTGTCACATTTAACAATCCACAAGAGAACTGTCCTCTGTGAATTTATAGGGTCCTTTTTAGATGCCTGTAGCATCCCGTGGCTAGGATTTCCATAGAGTAATCCAGCTGTCCTATTTTTTTCCTGTGATTACACTAGAAACACTCTGTAGGGCTATTACTACGATACTCTTTAAGTCACTATTGCAGGGTATACGCAGACACGAAAGTAAAATTCTTTAGAGCAATTTATTAGCATGAATTAGAGATGATGCTCTGAGGGCTTCCTAAGGAGAAGAAAATTGTGTGGGATAAGCAATCACCTTTGTGAGTTAAATTTCATCAGCTGCGTCTGTCTTTCTTGGAAGTGGCTGAGTGGTGTTCAGTTGTGAAGAAAGATATTAGCAATGTTTATGTCAAAGCAGAAAATGGAGGCAAGTATTGCCCATACCTTTTCTGCAGGGTCCCGAGTGCTTGGTGAGGTTTGGCTGCCCTTGATTCCTGTCACAGATGAAGGAAAGGAGCTCCTTGTGGAAAGCGCATCGTTCTGTGGAGTTTAATGTAGAAAGATGTGAATACACAGAAAGGATCTAACTGTGATCTTATGATTATAAACACAATGCCTTCATATTCTCTGGGATTCCTTCTGTTTTCTCTTTATATAAAATTTGGACCATAGAATTCAGCTGCTGCAGAAACTTTCTGTGATCGTTTAATTCTCTGGTATACTACACCTTCTTTCCTTCTTCCACTATAACAAACATTCTGTACATAACTCACTAAAGCAAACCCAAAAATCCTTCTTGTTTTCTCAGTGTTACTAGCTTTTTCACCTTTTATTGAAATTCTGCCAAGTCCTTCAAGCTAAGCAGGGTGAACATATATCAGTAAAGACCTCCAAGAAACACAAGCTGTTTCAATATTTGACATGTATTTCTCTGAACAAAGCAGAGTGGGAGCTGAATAATAGCGGGGTGTTAGAGGCTTTGCATTTGGCAGAGGTACATCAGGTCTCTTTCCATTTGTGGGGGTTAAAAATCCCAAGTCACTTTCTAGAAGAGACATACCCTGTTGTCTTGACTCAACTGTGGTGCTGAGCAGATGTATTTTGGAGGTACTATATAGTGAGTTTAGTTTTTCCAAGTGATGCTGCCTTTATTCTCAGTTTCTACCCTCTACTCTTATACTTGACTCCTCACTGATAAAATCATACTTCTCTGTAAACTGCAGATAAGACTGCAGTAGTTACATGACCACCTCTTCCTCTGCACCCTCACTTAGTGACTCTTGTTCTGTATTTATCCCACGTGATACCAAAATCGTCGTTTTCATAGATGAGGAATGAGTAATTAAGAAACTTGCCCATTAAAAGAATTTTGGGGTGAAAAGAGTCATGCACAGACTCTGCCTTGCTGCCAGCACGTAACTGATAAACTCCCTGGTGTGGGGGCTGAATTTTGTTCTATTGTCTCATCACACTTCCTGGTTTTGTTTTCCCTTTCAGACTGACAGCTAAAGCTGTTGCTGTTCTCTTACCCATCTTGGGAAGCTCATGGATCTTTGGGATTTTGTCTGTCAATGCCCATGCATTAGTTTTTCAGTATATATTTGCTGTTTTCAATTCACTACAGGTAAGTACCTGGTGGAAAAGTTTGTGGCTACTGAATTGCTGCTGAGATCTAATAACTGGATCATTAGTAATGTTTCTACTTGCTTGTCCTTATTGTTTCTTTTTCTATGTTCCTGCCTCTGTCTTTTGAGTCTGTGCTGACCATACAGTGCTGACAATTGTTTAGTCTTTATCCCACTCCTCAGTGTTTCCAGTAGCAATAATTAAATAAATGAGACAGTGAGTTTGACGAATTAAATTCATTCTTCCAGCACCATGTACCACAGGCAAGATACTTCAGTAGAGATACCCGAACAATTTTTCAGGGTCATTTTGAGGCTTTACTACTGACACTTCATGAATGTGAACAGCCGTTTGTGGGAGAGGTGCAACAGAAAGGAGAAAAGCAGAGCTATTCTGCATGCTGCACATGACTCCTGCACACAGGCAACTAGACACCCATCTACTTAAGACCTAATCCAGAAAAACAGTTCTGTCCAAAAAGGAATGGAAGCATCTGCTTAGCTATAAGCAGAGGTTTCAGTACAGGTGTGAATCTATAGGTGTGTTATATTTCTTTCCCAAATAATGGTTACAAAAGGGAAGAAAAAATGAACTCCTGTGTATTGTTTTTTGTCTCAGGAATAAACAGTGCTGTGGTCACAAAAAGAAAGCAAAATAATTCTCCCCATAAGCTAATAAGAGAAGCTTCAATTTTCATCCAAAATAAAGCAAATAAGTTTGGTTGGATACTCCCGAAAAGAAAATTATGGGGGTGGGGGATGGTGTGTGTGGGAAGGTAAGAGGATGGGACCCCTTCACATTCCATTGGACAAAAAGCCCAAAGATAGCAAAATTCAGTTGTGAAAATTTTCCTAATGCTAATACTTTGCTTTTCCTGTGTAATAAATATTGATCCAGTGTTTCCCAAAGAGCATTTCCCTCCACCTTTATCTTTGCAAGCACAGCCAAAAAGTTCTTTTGTCATGAAAGCAGAACTCCTGCTACTTTTCAACCTGATTTCTTCTTTAACAGCCCAAAGTTAAGGAGGTTCTGTTTTACAGGAAAAATTCCAGACAAGCCTCATAGTAACATAATGCTGCATGTTTCTCCAGTTTAACACGGGGCACAGCTTGGCCTACTCTTTGGTATTTATAGATCTCCAGCTACTTGATACCTGCTTTATATGATACTGTGAGAAACACGTTATTGTATTTCATTCTTCACAGTCTTCACTCTTCTCCCTTTTATCTGTTTTTCAGGGATTTTTCATGTTCCTGTTTCACTGTCTTCTAAATTCTGAGGTAGGTAACCGAATGGTGCTAATAAATTTGATGTTACTGAAGTCAAGTAACGAGTGTAAAACATGAAAATCATTTCTCCATTATCCTCACCTGTTATGCTACTGATTTTTTTTTTTCCCTTTCAATTCATACATGACAGTTAGTGACTTTGTGACTTGTGGCCTTTTGAAGATGCTTGACATTTATTTTATTTAACATAAGAAAGGTTTTAAAAATATGTATAATAGAAGGCATCTCAAGACTAAGGAAAGAAGCTGTCCTGAGGGCTGGAGGGATCGAGCAGCTAAACTGCAAGAATTCTTCTTGAGAAGTTCATTCTGACCATAGAAGAATTTTATTCTTACCATAGAAGTGTAACTCAGCTACTCTAGAGCAAAATGTGCAAATATTTCCAAGTGGCTGGGTGTAAAAGAGATCTTCATTCCCAGTGTGCCTGGACAAGGAATGCCCACACATTATAGAGAAGCACAAGAAGATGGGTCTGTTGGGGACCCAAGCAGCCTGTCATGCAGCACATGTCAATGTGCCAGTGTCTGCCCTGACAGCTCAGTTGTCAAAGCCCCTTGACCATGCCCAGCAATTTGCCTCTGGGCCTCACTAACCTCACTGTTACCACTTCTAAATTGTAATTTTTATCTTTCTTACTGCAGTTTGAGCTTCTTATTTCCTGTTTTAGCTACATAAAGAGTAGAGGGTTCCCTTCCCTGACACTGGAATGGGAAGACTGTAAAGACTGATTGTTTTCACCTTGGTGAATTTTCCTGCACCTACAGGGAATTTCATGCAGCAGCTTTAAGTAATATCCGTTTTCAAAAGACTGGCAGCTGTCTTACATCCATGTCTCGCATCCTTAAAGTCTTTATTTTTAACAAGATGAATGAAAATACAGTCATACCGTGGACATCTGGGAGGATGGGATAACCCAGATATCACAAAAGTATTGTCAGTTAAATGACACATGAGGTTATACAATGCTCTGTGTTTAAAGTATGGGTCCTTGAAAAGTGAAGTTAAATCTTAAAGCAATAAATATACAGAAAAATGAAGGAGCAGATTGTTGGTTTTTAGTACAGTGACAATAATGTGGAGGAAGGATAAGGTTGCACCTGTGAAAACAAACACAGCTTTTTCAAAAGTTCTTTCTACCTGGTTTAATTTTTTTTCCCAAAGGTTAGAGCTGCCTTTAAGCACAAAACCAAGGTCTGGTCCCTTACCAGTAGTTCGACTCGCAACATCAATGTGAAACCCTTCAATTCAGACATTGTGAGTATTCCTCCTTTCTTTTTTTTGAAAGTGTTCCACATTAAATTCCATTGGTTATAAGAGGACACAAGAAGGTACATGGGTATTTTTAGTACCTAACCCAATGCATGGTGTAGCCATGAATCAGCAAGTATTAAGTTGCAGCTACAATATCTGTTCGGAAAGCAAAGGACAAAATTCTGCTTTCTCATGAACTATCAAGTAGAAGTAAACAAAGGTTTATGAACTCTGGAGTATGGGCCCATGGGACTGTTCCCACCAATTGTAATGGACTTCCTATTACGCATTCAAGCAGCATTTTGGCAATGTATTTCTCTGATGACGATGGCTTTTTGAATAGGGCACTTCTACATTTAAGCCTGAGGAATAAACTCCTAAAGAAGTCAATATATGAATATGCTTTTCTAGCTCTCCTTAAGTTGTCTTGAGGAAAAGGCATTTGTTTTTCAAAGAACCAGACTTCTGAAGTGGTAGGTACAATTAAGTGATCACTGCCAATCACCTTAGATCCTGGCAATAGCTGTTTAAAAAAATCCTTTATGGCATACGCTCTCAAGACTCCATGACAGTGCTGTAATGTAAATGGAATCTTTCAAGCTTTTATTTCATCTGGACAAGAGTGGTTTAGCAAAATAAATAAATCTATTTTCAATATTATTTTGTTTTCCAGATGACTGGGAACAGGCCAGGCACAACCCCCACAAAGCTGAACACCTGGGATAAAAGCACCAATTCAGCCAACCGCATTGATTTATCAGCAGTCTGACAGGAATAGCAGCTTCTCGGTGAAAATCGAGCCATACATTCAGGACGCCTGACACAGTGTCCACCAGTTTTTTCTCACTGTTAAAACCAGTAGAAAACTGCTTTTTTTAATCACTGACTAATAAATTGGAAATTGCCGTATTGTTTTGTTGAGTGAATAGCCCTCGTCTACTTGCCTTCGACCCTGTAACCCATTCTAGCACTTGGCTGTTAGCAATATCTGTACAAACAGCTAGCACAAATATACACTGGATGGTTTTGTCAGCAATGATGAAAACACTAGGTATGCAAAAAGGGCTTATTGCTAACTGAATCATTCCAGCTCCCAGACCTGGGGAAAGGCAACACGCCTCTGGAAAGATGGACTTCTGCGTTCTAAAATGAAATGCTTCCCATTGTGATGTTGTAATGGGGCTATTCTCGTCTTGCTGTGCACTCTCTGTTTACATTTATTACCTTACAGAATCCAATTATTGAAGTGAAGCTTATTCAAAATACAGAGCGTGGTGATTAATTTAAATGCTACAAGGAAGCCAGGACTTGAGGGAGAAGCAGGTTCCAGCTCCTCCACTCCCAACGTGGGTGTGGAATTAGCAGAACTAATACACATGTCACAAGGCAGGTTAGCAGCATCTGTAACATGCATTACTTCTATACATGGCCCGTTAGTATTTTAGCTATTCCTGTTTACACCATACCTATAAAAGGCAGAAATGGCTACGGTTGTCCTGTGGCAGTCCACAGCATTTCTATCGCTGACACACTGCAATACAAAGTATTTGTATTGCTTTGCCTGAAGCTTTTGGATGCAATCAACAACTGTCCATCAAGTGCATCTCACAAATGCTTTTGGAGATCAAAACCTGGCACCGTGACTTATCTTTCTCAAATCTGGACACTGAATTCCAACCACAAAAGTGTAATGCAATGATATACTGTGAAGGCAGCGAAACTACAAATAAGTCTACATATTGTTACCTGCAGATATCTTTTAAATAGGTGTCTGCAGATCCTTTTGTGGTTTTAAACTCTGCTCAGCACTTAATAGCTTCTGCTTTAGTACTGCTATGAAGTATCTTTAAGGAGAAGAAAAGCCACTGCAATTTTTCTTTTGACCAACATTTTGCAGGTTCTCAGAAGGGATGTTTGGAGCATAAGGGAGTACAATCTGTGCTGATGCACCTTTCCAGCTGGGAGTAAAGCAGATTATAAACCCCAGAGGGTGATCAGAGCACCGAAATCTTTGCCTTTCTCTTAGGAGTTACTCAGTAGCCAGGGGCTCCAGAGCAGTTTCCAAAGATGTGGCCCTCTTCACAGAGTGGCTTTGCAGCCACATCTCCTGATCTCCATCTCTTCCTTGTTTGCAGTAGCTGTTTCTCTAGCAGACTGGGGGTACTGGTTTACAGGAATCACCAAGGTAATTGTCTTTCCTAATACATTGGGTTATCAAAATGATACAAAAGAAGGGACATAGGCAATTCTTCAACTTAATATTTTTGCTAATGCTTTTGGGGTTTGTTTTTTTTTCTTAATTAAAGGTTTGTAACTTCAGCAGTTCAGACCATTTCTGGTCCAAGTTAATCTATCAAGATATCTGCTATTGCTTTCCAAAAGGTATTTGCACCCTAAGGTGCAGAGTGAAAATTGTTCATTGGATAGTAAATTTGTAAAAAAAGGAAGTAAATTGATCTTCAGGGACCTGGTAACATTGATCAATTAGGACTGAATTTAGTGAAGTGTTTAATCCAAAAGACATGGAGTTGAAATTTTAGAAAACATCAGTGCATTTAATTTTTGATTGATCCAAACCAAGTTTTCTCCCTGTTTCTTTCCTGCACGAATTAAAAATATTTCAGTCCAGACCAACCTTTTCTGCCTTCTCCCCTTCCTGACCAAGACTTGGTATGGTCACTAAACAGAAAACCCGTTGTCCACCCAAGCCTGTGGCTACAAATTAAAACATTCTACAGAAATTATCTTTGTTTGCCTATATATATATGCTGGAGTTCTGCAGCTGGAACAGAGCCAAATGTGACATACTGAGGATCACACATATACATGCATGCAATACATCGGCTTCTAACAAAATAGTTAACAAATCATTGACAGGTAACTCTAAAAAGGTGGGTCAGTAAAAGCTAAATGGCTATGTCTTTATTTTGGCTTTTGAGTGTGCCTTTTTCCTAACCTTTTCTACATTGGATTGTGTTACAGCTGTGCAAATATATGGACTTCTCTTGGCCTGAGAATGATTTTTTTTTTCCCCCCAAAAGGCAGAGTAGAAGGAGCCCTTGGAATGTATGGAGGTGACTGTACCAGAACAGTACTGTGATAACAGAGTTCAGTGTTTGTATTGTGTGCAGACAATGTATTTAAGCATATTTTTTATATACTGGAGCATGTGTTTTTCTGTGTGGGTTTTGTTTTTTTTCTTTACACTGAGACTGTGGATATAGATTGAAACCCTCCTTAATCATTTCTCTTCTAATCATTGTACTATAGCACAAACAGTTCTGTGAATGAACCAGAGGATGTAAAAAAAGATTTCTTTAAGAAAAAAAAAATCTTAATTTTTAAGACTATTCCCTTCTATGTAATTTTCACTGCTTCCATTTCCTGCTGTACCAATGCATATTGGTCACCTTTGTCACTAGCCAAAGTCTATTTAGAAACACAAACATGTGCCGTACACACGACAGTAGGAAATGGCAGCAGTATAAAGGGCTAAATCTGTTTTTCATCCAGGTATATCATATTTTCGAGTTGTTCATCAAAAGTAAGAAGAGCATGAAAATGGTTTTGGTTTGATAGTTCAGAATGTGACATAGATGTATTATATATTGAGGGAGCATTTATTATCCTGTATCTGCTGAGATCCGCTGCGGATAACCTGCATCCCATGCTTTAACTTTTGAACGTTCCTTCTGATGAAGCAGTTTATCTTGTTGGATATGTCACATGAGGTTAGGAGCTAGAACACTGTGTTTAGAACACTAAGTTGGGGATGGGGTTTCTTCTGTTTTTGACTAACTAGTAAAATAACCCAGAAAGTACAAATGTGGTCCATTGCCATCTAAGTCCTTCTTTTTTTTCTTTTTTTTCCTTTCTTGTTTGATTTAATGTATTTTTGTTGTTACTGAATGCAGCAAATGTACTGAATAAGAACTGCTCAAATGAATCTTTAAACAATCTTTTCCTGTCCTCTGTCTTTTGAAGCCTTAAAGTCTTGTAGTTTATTTATGGGCTTGTATATAGCAGCTATTGCAATATTTTTTTTCAGGACAGCATCATTTTCTCAATGGTATGAAATCTTAATTGAATGAGATGTGAGTTTTAAAATAGGTACTATAGCAAGGATGACTTTGCCTGTAAGTAGTAAAATAATTTAGTTTTGTTGGTTTTTTCCCCCCAAATAAATAAGAAATATTAATTTCCTAAAAAAGCTTTGTATTTGTGCAATTTTTTCTTCTGTCATGGGTTATAAAGAACAGCATAACAATTAGGGCTCCCTGGGATTATTATGGTTGTGGTTAAACAAGCAGAGCTTTACTCATATGAGAAGTCCTACTATATCCATCAGGGGCATCTAGGTAATGTGCAAACAATATTTTTGTAGGAAAGCTTACACCCACAGAACATACTGAGGAAAGTGTTTCCCTCTCCTTTAAGAAAGGAACCTATTTTATAAAGCAGCTCCTGCTGATTATTTGTTCTAACCCAGTTATTCCAGCTACCTGATTATTCCAGCAAGGTCAGTTCCTAGGTGAAAAACAAAAAAAAAATGCCATTTTTAGATATGACAAACAGATTCTGTTTCAGACTTAGGAAGATTCTTATTCTACCAGATCTCTGCAGACAGCACTGTATGTGTGTGCATGTATATATATGTCTACACACACACTCAGCTATATACACACACACTGTACATGTCTATCTACATGTATAGGTAAAAAAATATTTATACATCTTTCAGATGTCTCTTCCTGTCTCCAGACCAGCAGCAGCCTCTCCTGTATTTTCTGTGCTTGGGGACAGATAATTTGTTGGATAGAAGAGAGGTACACACACAACAATTAACTGTCCATGGTAGTTGGCACTCTCCTGCAGCCAAATAACTGTAGCAACTATCAGCTGCCACCAGCTATCCGTGTTTTGGATGCCTGGGAGCGTAGGCATGGTCAGAAAAGATGCTGCTTCAGAAATGCCAGGGCATTTGGTCATTGCTCTGCTGTTGCCCTGCTGCATGACTGTCAGCAAATAACTTTTCCTGACTATGTGTTTATGCCACCAGTGAAATGAAGACAATGATACTGCCCTCCTTGTAAGTTCTTTGAAACTTGCAGTTGGCAAGTTGTCCTGTTACAATGGAAAGCATCAGTTAATTACTTTTTTCTAGCAGCTGCAGAGATGTCCTTCTCATTGTGGCTGCCACCTCTGCTGTACACATGGGAGCATCCATGCATGTGAAGTAGGGCCAGGAGGTCCACCTGCCCTGTACGCTGCATCACAGCAAACATAGGGAATGGCTTTGATGATGCCCAGACTTGCATCAAATAGGTGGGAGTCCTCTTTACCTTCAGGACAGTCAACCTGTAGCCTTACCAACAGAAAGAGATCTTCCAGGACTTAGTACAGCCAGTGCAGAAAACCAGCCCAAGGTTCAGACCTCACGTGAGCGGCTCAGAGACTGCAGCTTTGGCTCTAGGACTGGTTTCACACTAGTTTCACATTGCAGGGCAATGGTTCATGATGAAGTGCCTCACAAAAACAGTGATTTTTTTAAATTTTTTTTTAAACTAATGCATATTGTATTAAAACCTCATTACTACTACATTTTCATCTGAAAATGTAAATCCAGAAATGTTACATCTGAAAGAAGAAAGAGCTCCAAAAGCATATGATCACAGGGGTGCAATCCTGTTGATGCCATGTTTTCAAGGTTAAAGCTAGTTCTAGTATGATTAATAGGCTACCAGCTGCCTCCTCTATGCTGCAGAGCTGTGTAGATGTGGTGGGGTGATGATGGGAAGTTAAATAGGAGGAGAATTATGTGATGAAGAATAACTAGAGCAATTATACCCTGAAAAATTAAAGATTGGAATATAGATGGGAAAGGTGTTTCATCAGCTTTCAATATGCATTACAAAGAAACCTTCCTCCCTTTGTATCCCCGCCCCCAAATCATGTAGCAAGGCATACATAAAAGAATGCTTTCTTGCTACTCTGTGAAATATAGAGTGAATTTTAAACATTTATCATACATGACAGAGTAATAAATCAGATAATTTTGGCACTGGTTTATATCATGTTTGCCTTTAAAAATATTTTCCTTATCTCTATGTTATGCTTGGATGACTCAATGTAGCATGTCATGGATAGTTATTGCTATAATTGCCCTTCTTCACACAATTTCTTTCACAATAATCCCATATGTTCTTGAAATTTGGAGGCCATATTTCATCTTGTCAAAAATGATTATAATACTAAATGTACCACTGACATCAGCATCTTCAGCAGGTGCTGACACATGACAGAAATCATGAGCCCTAAGGCACATTTAAGCACTGTTCAGTGCATCCTTACCCAACAGCTTCCTTGACCAGTCACTAATTTGCTAAAGGTAATTCCCAATAGAGCACTTTCAGGCTACTTTACCTATACCAAAGGCAACTGAAATTGTCTCTCCCCATGGCAGTTTCTGTGGTTACTGTACAAAAGCAGGCTTGACTGGTCAATCCATGTGGTCCTTTAAGGATCGAGTGTACCCTCAGCAAATTTGCAGATGACACCAAATCGAGCAGGAATGTCGATCTGCTTGGGTAGGAAGGCTCTGGAGAAGGAGCTGGATAGGTTGGGGCGATGGAATGAGGTTTAACAAGGCCAAGTGCTGGGTCCTGCACTTTGGTCACAACCCCAGGCAGTGCTACAGGCTTGGGGAGGAGTGGCTGGTTCTGGGAGTGCTGGTGGACAGCCAGCTGAACAGGAGAAAATGTCTTATAAGGAGTGTCTGAGGGACCTGGGGTTGTTTAGTTTGGAGAAGAGAAGGCTGAGAGGAGACCTTATTGCTCTCTACAGCTACCTGAAAGGATGTTGTAGTGAGGTGGGTGTTGTTCTCTTCTCTGAGGTGACTAGAGATAGGACAAGAGGAAATGGGCTTAAGTTGTGCCAGGGAAGGTTTAGGCTGGATATTAAGAAAGAGTTTTTTACTGAGAGAGTGGTGAGTCCTTGGAACAGGCTGCCCAGGGAGGGGGGGTGGAATCACCATCCCTGGAGGGGTTCAAAAGATGTCTAGATGTGGCACATCTAGACATCAGAACATGGCTTAGTGGTCATGATAATATTTAGTAGACAGTTGGACTCGATGATCTTGAAGGTCGTTTCCAACCTTAATGATTCTATGTTTCTACAGTCTGGGGGAAAACATACAATAAAACATAAACAAATTTTTACCTTCCAAAAGAGTCTCAAGTTAAGCAGCAAAGATGGAATGCTGTTTGGAAAATTGGGGCCCTATACAGTAGGAATCTGACAACTTACAACTCACGTTATGTTGACTATAGCACGTTTCCTTCTGGCACTTTTGTTTCAGATTCTGCACAGGTCAACTAAATGTGAACATATCTTCTCACTTAGCCAGTCATCTATCACTAATTTGTTATACTTTACAATCTCCAAAAGAATCACAGCCTGAAAAAACAGAAGTTAATTAAAGATGTCAAAGCTTCTGTATAAGGCAACTGGTACACAGAGAAGTATAACCATGCACAGGTGTACATATGCAGCTCCCAGCAACACCTTCCCACATCCACTTTCATCACCCTCTTCCCTGTCTACTCACTGGCAACAGAGCCAGAGACCTGCCTTCTATTTCCTCTTCAACACAGGGTAGCTTCTGCTTCTTTCTCTAACACGTCAAGGAACTTCCTCCCTCTCAAACTTATTAAAGAAAGTGAATAATCACAGAGAAAGTCATGTCAATGCATTTGTCAAAGGCAAAAAGCCACACCAGTGGAGCAGTGCGGTGGTTTTTTTCCAGTAGAGGAGCAGGAATCACCCAGAGTGTCACAAATCTGGATTTCTGCAATATAGCTGGAAAAAAATGTGTGAGAGACACTCTCTGCTTGTCTGAGGGGTCTCCAGTGTACAAGGCATTTCTGTCAGACTCAGTTATTATTTACACTTACTGAATTGCCTGCCTCAGACATTCAATACAGGATACGTTTGTGCTGCAAAATAAAATAACTCATGCTGTGCTCTTCCATCTTAAAAGCAGAGCTTATTTGGATCAGAGTAGCCACTTAGGAGGATTTTGGCTGGTAGGAAAGGGTAATATTTGTGCTATGACTTCAAGAAAGTAATTTCTATGAGTAATTTCTCTTTGAATCCACAGCAGCTGAAATCAAAGGAACTTCTGAAATTAAATTTACTTTCTAGTCTATCAACAGACTAGACCTGTGACAGGAGCAGGCACTGCAAACGCAGACACTGAAGAGCCTGAAGTCCAGCACTTGCTTGAAGTAACAGCTTGGCTTTCCCTATAACTGTTAAATTAGCCATGACTTGTAATGACAAACAACACCACGTCTTGCAGAGCAAGTTTTAATAACATCTTTTTGTTAAGAACCTGTTTTGTCCCATGAACACCAAACTGTTCTCTCTGCAAGAAAAATACAGTGTCTCCTGGATGTGCATGAGTACAATAATTTAACATGGAAAGAAATATCAGATAATTTTCTTCCTACATATCAAAGCTCTTCATTTAATAGAGCTATTTTTCAGATAACAGCCTCAGAAATGGCACTACAAGAAATGCTCATTGGGAAGCTCAAAATAGCTAAACTCTAGTTTCCTTCTGTGTACTATAATTTGTGAAACATTTTACTTTACAACATAAAAAAGTAAGAATTTAGAGATGCAGTTTGAGGAGAGAAAAAAAAAGAAAAGAGGGAAGGGAAGGGAAGGGAAGGGAAGGGAAGGGAAGGGAAGGGAAGGGAA